>PVIH01014028.1:10753-55867 GCA_004025045.1 Sigmodon hispidus | reverse complement strand
AAGAAAAATGACCAGATGTGTTGGGAGGGGGAAGAGACCTGGAATAAGGATATATAGGGAAAGCTGAACACAAAGAAAATATATGTGTAGCAATCTTATTTGTGTTTCTACCCTTGATAAGCCATGCTTATGATTCTTATCCTCTGTATAGTTATTGTTAACTCTTCTGCATTTTAAATTCTTTTTACTGTTTTTTTTTTGATAAATACAAAATAAAGAAAAAAAAAAAAAAAAAAAAGTTTAAAATTTTTTCTCAGATTCAAGATAGTCTCTTGACTGTGACCCTCTATAAAATAAAAATTAAAAAAACAGGTTACATAATTCCAACATAAAATGCACAGAATACATATTACCATTCGAAAAAAGGAGAAAAGGGGGCATAGTGAGGAAATAGTGAACTAAGGCAAGACCACAGAGCAAGCTACATATTCTGTCTTAATGGTTTCCAGTCTCCCACTTCTTCCAGCAAAATGGGCTGCAACACTCCTCCACACCTGCTTGCAGCTCTCTTTGGCAGGTATCTCACAGATCTGGCTCCCCTATGTTGGAACCTCCAACACAATCCAGTCTTCAGAACTTCACAACTTCAATAATAGCCTCTCTCAGACTCATGCAGGGGACTCCCCTGCCATAGGCCTAGACTAAATGACTTTCCTTAACCACAAAGGAAGATTCCACAACTCCTTTTCTGTCTCCTCCTTGACTGTAAACCTAATATCATATAGCTGAAGATGCCATGTTCTTCTATCTGCTGGGACTGGAACCTGGCCCATCCCAAGTTGGACATTTGCATAAACTTCATCTTCTTAATGGTTCTCTATGCTGCATAAAATTTTGGGTTTTTTTTTTTTTTTAATTGAAGGATTAGCTGGGTGGGATCTTCTCCTAAGGCTATCTCCCTATTTATTTAATTTAGCATCAAGCTTCTTATGTCCTTGAATGTAGGACTTGACGCCAACATTACATTTAGTGGTGCTCTTTTTCTTCTCAGACTGTACATTTTGTATTTCTCTTTCTGCCACTTGCTCACTTTTGTTGTAGATCTGCATAAGAGCAATCACTAATAACCACATGACAGTCAACTAGGTTATCTTGAAACTCTTCTGCCAACAACATTAATCCAAAACTCAATTTAGCCTCATGGAGATTCTTAGGACATCAGCCAAAAAGCAGCCGCATCTTTTGCCAAAATATCACAAGAATGCTCTCCACCCAGCTGCTATCACTCCACTCCCAAACCTCTTGATCTGGGTTTGCATAGTTGACATTGCTCTCAGCACTACTGTCCTCCAAGCTCATACTAGGATAGCCCATTAAGCCCCAATTAAAATGTTCAACTGATTTTTTTAGTCCTAACCCTAACCCTAACTACTTCACATATATTTAGTTAGTTAGCTAGCTAGCTAGTTTCTGATTTCCTTATAGATGGCTAGCTTCACATACACACTGGGGCTGACATTTGTCTTAAGCATGCTATCTCTCCTCCATACAGGGAACAGTGCCAAGAACACAGTGGCCACTCAAATGTTTACTAAAGACTAATCAATAGAGAGAGGTGTGCATAAGGAGAAATATGTATTTCCTTAGGGTATTCCCATCTTTCTTCTTACAAAGAAATTGGCAGTATATATATTTTAGAGACACAGTGAAGCCTTCATTTTCTCCAGCGCTAGGGATCCAGAACAAGAGACAGTGAGATTTGGCAGCTTAACAGGAAAGACTGCTGGGAAGGAAAAAGAAATGGTGATACAGAACACGGATCCCCTGCAACGTTTGCTGCTGCAAAGTAGCCGGGGGGCCTGAAGGTTGGTTCTTGATGACAGTTGTCTTTTATAATATTAAGTAAGGACAACCATAAAACCGCTCACTCATTCTGCCTCCCATGGAGCACCTGCCACTCTTTCTTATCTGTCTATTGTGACCCAAACAATAGGGCCAGCCTGACAGCAGCCCTCTTCCCAGGGTGAGATGATAGAGTTCACTTCAAGGAAGAAGTGTAAACAACAGCCCAGCTGGGTTTTAAAAGCTACAGTGAAACATCTACTTATGTTTTATGCATGTATGCCTAATACTCATTTTCTGATTTCTTTGTTGTATGGAGCACTTGATGGAAATCCAATTACTTGTTGTTCAGCATATGCACTTTTGAGGCATTTGCTTTTTGTCAGTCATCATGCAAAGTATAGGAGATAAGATTAAAAAATGTATTTTATTGATATAGATTTTCTCCCATAATATATCTTGATTATAGTTTCCCCTCCCTCTGCTCTTTCCGTTTCTCTCTACATCTCCTCACCTCCAGGCCTATCTGCTTTCAATCTCCCATTAAAAAACAAACAGGCTTTGAAAGAGTAGTAAAATAAAATACAATAAGATAAAATAAAAACTAACATATAGGAATAGGACCATAGAAACAAAAGGAAAGAGCCCAAGAGAAGACAGAAAACAGAGCCTTGTACATTCAGGAATCCCATAAAAACACTAAACTGGAAGCTGCAATATTATTTGCAAAAGACCAGTAGGGTAAAAGAGAGAACAAAAAATATGTAAATAAAATAAAAATAATAAGATAAAAAAATTAAAGTCCTACATGACATCATGAGACAAGAAACCTCCAAACATTTCAACTGAGTTCATTTTCTGTAGGCCATCTACTGCTGGGCACGGGGCTTTCTCCCTTAAGAGTAGTTTGTCTTCCCAGTGAGATTCCCTTGGAGGAACTAAATTTTCACCTGTAAGTGGTGAAATTGAGAATGCTTCTGAATTAGGGATGGGTTTGTTTGTTATTTGTTTATTTTGAGACATAGTCTCTCTACAATAATCCTGGCTGTACTAAAACTCACTGTGTACACCAGGCTGTTCTCAAAAGATCTACCTGCCTCTGAAAAAGGAGCTTTTTAATAAGGATGGGTTACATTTAACAGAAAAACTCAAAACAACAGCAACTTAGACTGATAAGAAATTGGTTTCCTATATTACATGAAGGAAACCTAGAGGTAGAAAGTTAAAAGTTGGTAGGATGTTCATGGTGATGGGAATATTTATTTATTTATTGTTATTCTTTGCCATGCTTCCTAGCTAAAGCCCTTCATCCTGATGTGTACTACATGGCTAACCTGGTATCTTCCACAGGCCTAGAATAAATAGTATCTATGGAAATGCTGTATAGGTGTCACAATGATGATTTTATTTCCTGTGGGACCTACAGAGGCAGAATCCATTATCTATCCTTGGACAAGATTTGAAATTCACTTGCCTATAAGAAGAGCTCCACCCATGGTCAGTGAAATTGAGCAGGGACATTTGGAATCATATAAAAAAGAACCAGAGTTAAATCCAGCCCAAAAGTATACTTACTTGAATCCTAGTTATATGTGAGACATTGAAGGCACCTGCCTTAACACAGAGGCTATCTCCTTATGGTTATGTAACAGTATATTCCAGTAGAAAGAACTGTAAGATTTGTGAGACAGTTGCAGTTCATAGTTCAACTCTCTAATTAGCTGTTGACCAGTAGCAAATGATTGTCCTCGTAGAACTGAGGATGTAGCTCAGTGATGGAGGGCCTTTCCAGTGTGAAGCTGTGGGTTCAGTCTCCTGTATGGAAAACAAAACAACCAACATATATTATGTGTTCTCTTTGTTTCTCTGTTTACTAATGTGTAAAGAGAGGATAAAAACCATTGTAATTGTATGAACATTGCTATTATTGGTTGATGTTGTCATATTCAATGCATCTGCTTCATGTAACATCATTCTTTAGCTTCTTATACATGTCTCTGCACTGATCTGTCTGGCAAAGCCATTCTTTAGCCTTACTACAGGCTTTTTCTGGTGGATACAGAACAAGGTCATAGGTTGTTTTAATTTATATCCTTCCAGTCCTTATACTCAACAGTCAGTAGAGATTCTCTCCCACCTCAGTCACAAGAAAGACTCTGCCTGGTCTTGTTTGGATCACTTACCTATTCCACTGCCAGTCTCCATAGTCAAGGGGTAAAGTTCTCTCATGGACCCAGCTTGGAAAATCAGCTAACCTCTATGGCCAGGGCTTGTGATCTATTGGGCTCCCATTGCATGTGGATCATTATGTCTTCGGGAAAATAAAACCAGCTGCTACTCCAGATCCACCTGTTACGTCACTTTACATGACTTCCTGGTTAATTGTTTTAAGTATTTGTTGTGGAATTTTGAACTCCTGGATACAGAGGCTTTGGTTTCTTTTTCTTTGCATCCCTCAACACCTAGTGTGCTGCTTCTTGACAGGAAGGACTTTGATAAGTGGTTGTTGAACTGGAACTGACTGGTTTCTGCCTGTGAGCTAGCTTAAAGAATACCAATTTAGTAGACAATGCCCCAGGAGATGGAATGGGGTTTCTTAAAGTTTCTTAGACCCCCAAACTAAGATCCTTATCTTTCTTACCCAGGAATTTGAAAACCAATAGAAGAAGCCCGAAGAGGCCAGAACTAAAGGCCCAGTCCAACTATTGCTCTTCCATGTGGATTGCATAACTATGGGACTTGTGGGCAAAAGTCATCTCATCTATGCAATGAGAATGATGATCCTGGTTGAATCATCTAAAAACACATTTCTCTTTTTTTTTTTTTTTTTTTTTTTTTTTTAGGATTTATCAGCTTCCTTTGAACCTCTGTTTTAAAATCTGAGCAATGTTTCACTCATGTATCATTTTTGTTAAAGGTCGTTGTGTTTATCTGACATAATTTATAAGTTTCATGGTTTCCTTTCAACTTAATATAAAGACTCAATTTAGGAAGCATTATACTGAAATTTTTTTCCTAACGAGGTGAAGGATGTTGGCAAAATTACCTGGTCGCTCTCAGAGTCAGCTTCCTAATTGGTACCTAACAGAGCTAGCACAGACTTGGTAAAAGGCTAGTTCTAAGTTTAGTTCTCTCTCTCTCTCTCTCTCTCTCTCTCTCTCACACACACACACACACACACACACACACACACACACACACACAAAACAGTTTTACTGTCTCCCCTTTTTCTTCTCAGCAGCTGAACCATCTTTAGCTTCTGCTGAACACACAAAAAATCCAGAGATGTTGATTTCTGGCCTCTGTGTGGCTGATTGTAAACACAAAATTAAGCACACGTGAGAGTGAGGCATGTACCCTCAGTCCCTCCCAACCCACGCGTAAGCTGCCTACTCCGGAGGTCTCTACTGCGTTCTCTTGAGAATGACCACAGCACTGACCTGTAACAGAAGCTACAATTTAAGGTCGGTTAAATATGGCAGAGCAGAGTAGCCATACCAGAGCTCTCAATCTATTTTAAACACTGTTTAAAACAACACTACCGTTGGGACTGTTCTGAGAAAGAGAAGAATAATTTTTCATCTTCCTTAACTAGTACAGTGAGCAGAATCATTTTAGAATATCCTCACCCAAACTCTGCCGATCTTAGAATTAGGAACCACTTTGAATTAAGATCAGATAGACCACAGAATGAGGACTTATTGCTGCATAAGTGATATTTATGTTCATTTTTTTAAGTCTTTACTTTTTGTAGGGCCTGCCACCCTGCCCCCAAATAAAAACACAGGTTATACTTTTTTATTAATGCCCAGCCTTAGCCTGGCTTATTCTTGCCAGCTTTTTTTTTTAATTACCCTGTCTACCCTTTGCCTCTGCGCTTTTGCCTTTCTCTATTTCTGTATACCTTTCTTTACTTCTTACTCTGTGTCTTACTGAATATCTGAGTGGCGGGGCCTAGTCCTCTTCTCCCTGATCTCCTCCTCCCAGATTTCTCTTCCTGTTTATTCTATCAGCCTGGCCTATCATTTCTCCTACCTGGCTGTTGGTTGTGCAGCTCTTTCTTAGACCAACTGGGTGTGTTAGACAAGCAAAGTAATACAGCTTCACAGAGTTAAACAAATGCAACATAAAAGAATGCAACACATCTTTGCAACATGAAACAAATGTTCCACAGCATAAACAAATATAACGCATCTTTTTTTGTTTTTGTTGGTATGAATTACTTCATTTTTCACTTGGATAGGTGTCATCTGAACAATCATTCAGTTTTTACTTTTGTAAAGGTTTGCACAAAAATTATACTAATTAAGACAATGTAAAAGTATGTTTTATCCCCTGGAAAAATAAAAAAGCCTCAGTCAGCCAATCACTTCTGAGGCTATACCACATGAAGAGCAGACTCATTCACAGGCACTGTTTAAATTTATATACTTTGTATTTCTTACTTTTTCTGTATTTGCATCCCAGCAGAGGTGAATGTTTTTATGTGCATATCAAAAGATTCATCCTGGGGCTGGAGAGATGGCTCAGCGGTTAAGAGCACCGTCTGCTCTTCCAGAGGACCCGGGTTCGATTCCCAGCACCCACATGGCAGCTAACAACTGTCTGTAGTTCCAGTTCCAGGCAAACACGAAGGCACATAAATAAATAAATAAATAATAAATAAATAAAGTTTAAAAAAACAAAACAAAAGATTCATCCTAAAGTAAAAAGATGAATTTTCAAAATAAGAGTTAATATTGGATGGAAACACTGCTGTCTGTTTAGTTTTGTATTTTTAATTTACATTGCAAACCACTTGAAACAGGTTCTGTTTTTATTTCTATCCTGATTGTCATATGGTGGTCACTCTGCAAAGATAATCACATCATTATTCAGCAAAATATTTATTATTGTAATGGTTCCTCAAACTTTCCTACTAATATTGACATAACCCATTTTGTATACCAGAGTAACTCCCTTTTAATGAGTACTCATAGTATTGCAAAGAGTGAAGCAAAGCATGTATGAGAGAAAGAAAAAGTGTGATCCATCTTTTCTACTGAGTTTCTACAATCCTTTTAGTAAAAAATCTTTTAGTTTTTTGCTATCTTTGTAAATATATTTCTTATGTCTACTTAGTATTTAACAAACAGATATAAATTGCACATTATGATTACAAAGAAAATAGACAGCATATGAAATCCTTGTTAACTAAATATATATGCACCCCAAATAATCCATGATATATATGCCTTGCAAAAATATTTCACCCATGAATGCTTATATTTTATTAAAAGACACAGTATTAGTTATCCAGCCAAACAGTGCACTTAATAGCGAGAACACCTCTAATACTTTATTTTATTCTACTTAAATAGCTAAAGAGACAAGCCTGAGTTTCTCACAGTTTGACTTTACATACACTCTGGGAGCCAGCACTATTTCACCTGCTCATCCAGGTCACTCAAAAGAGCACTTCTGTAGTACTTACTACCTATTGCTATAAACCATTAAAATTTCATTTAGAACAAAACAGTGTACAGGACATATTTGGCTTAATAACAAAAAGCAGAATGCCATTACAATTATTTTTCTTTTTCTTTTCTTTCTTTCTTTATTTATTTATTTTGATGCATATAATGTTTATTGAGCAGCTTTAGAGGTGATGGATTCAAACACTCCCCTTCCTACCCACACCGCCATACATTCTTCCAATCAACCAAAATCCTGTTTTGTTTGGCTCTGAGTTCACAGAGGCACCTATGCAAGCCTGAGTTCTCAGTGCCACCTGGAGCTGTAGCAGCAGAGGTGACTGCAAACCCAGACTATGACAATGGATTTTTTTTTGTTTTTTAATTAAAAAAAAAGTCTTTTTTTTTTTCAATGTATCCTCCTGCTCACCCATCCTTCCCCATTCCCAATTCCTCCCAGTCAGCCTTCAGCCTCCCCCAACCCCATCCTCCAATTCCCCTCCCCCAAAAGGGTAGAAAGTCCCAAAGTGGATCAGCTCAGCATGGAGTGTTGGATTTTGTCAAAGGCTTTTTCAGCTTCTAAGGAGATAATCATGTGGTTTTTTTTTCCTTCAGTTTGTTTATATGATGGTTGACATTCACAGTTTTTGTTTTGTTTTGTTTTGTTTTGTTTTGTTTTATGTTAAAACATCCCTGCATCTCTGAGATGAAGCCTACTTGATTGTAGTGGATGACTTTTTTTTTATAAGTTCTTGGATTCACTTTGCAAGAATTTTATTGGGTATTCTTGCATCAGTGTTCATGAGGGAGATTAGTTTGTAATTCTTTGTTGCATCTTTGAGTGGCTTGGTTATCAGGGTGATTGTGGCCTCAGAAAAAGAGTTTGGCAGTGTTCCTTCAGTTTCTACTGTATGGAACAGTTTGAGGAGTATTGGTAGTAGTTCTTTGAATGTTGGTTGTTTTTTTTTTTTTTTGAAGACTTAAGACAGCTTCAATTCCCTTTGGTGTTACAGGACTGTTTAGGTCTTCGATCTGATCTTGATCTTGACTTAATTTTGGTAAGTGGTACCTGTCCAGAAAGTTGTCCATTTCTTCTAGGTTTTCCATTTTAGTGGATTTTCAAAGTATGACCTGATAATTCTCTGGATTTCCTAGGTGTCTATTGTTATGTCCCCTTTTCATTTCTGATGCTTTTAATTTGGATACTCTCTCTCTCTCTCTCTCTCTCTCTCTCTCTCTCTCTCTCTCTCTCTGCCTTTTGGTTAATTTGAATAAGGGCTTATCTATTTTGTTGACTTCCTCAAAGAACCAACTATTTGATTCATTGATTCTTTGTATTGTTCTATTTGTTTCTATTGTATTGATTTCAGCCTTAAGTTTGATTATTTCCTGCCTTCTATTCCTTCTAGGTGAGTTTGCTTCTAATTGTTCTAAAGCCTTTAGCTGTGCTGTTAGGTCTCTTGTGTGAGATTTTTCTAGGTTCTTCATATAGGCATCTAGTGCTATGAGTTTTCCTCTTTATACTGCTTTCATTGTGTCCCATAAATTTGAGTATGTTGTGCATTCATTTTCATTGAATTGTAGGAAGTCTTTGATTTCTTTCTTCATTTCTTCCTTGACCCAGAGGTGGTTCAATTGAGAGATGTTCAGTTTCTGTGAGTTGGTAGGATTTCTGTGATTTTTGATGTTGTTGAACTCTTAACTTTAGACCATGGTGGTCTGATCTGATACAAGGTGTTATTCCCATTTTTTTGTATCTATTGATGTTTGCCCTATGACCTAGTATATGGTCAGTTTTAGAGAAAGTTCCATGGGTGCTGAGAAATATGTATATTCCTTTGTGTTTGAGTAAAAGCTTCTGTAAATATTGATTAAGTCCATTTGGGTCATAACATCTGCTAAATTCCTTATTTCTCCGTTGAGTTACTGTCTGGTTGACCTATCTAAGGGTGAAAGTGGGGTATTGAAGTCTCCCATTATTAGAATGTGGTATTTGATGTGGGGTTTAAGCTTTAGTAGTGTTTCTTTTACATGTGTAGGTGCTGCTAAATTGGAGGCATAAATATTTGGGATTGAGATCTCATCTTGGTGGATTTTTCCTGAGATGAATAAGTAATCTCTGTCCTGGTCTCTTTTGATTGATTTTTAGCTTGAAGTCTACTTTGTTAGATATTAAGATGGCTATACAAGTTTGTTTCTTAGGGCCATTTGATTGGAAAATCTTTTCCCAACCCTTTACTCTGAGCATGTGTCTGTCTTTGAAGTTAAGGTGTGTTTCTTGTATGCAGCAGAAGGATGGCTTCTGTTTTTGTATCCATCATGTTAGAGTGTGTCTTTTTATATGTAAATTGAGTCCACTGATATTAAGGGATATTATTGACCACTGATTGTTATTTCCTGTTATTTTTGGTGGTAGCTTATATGTGTTTTCCTTCTTCGGGCTTTTCTTCTGTGGAATTATCGATTGCTTGTGACTTCATGGGTGTATCTGTGTTTTGTTTTTGTTTTTTTATGTTGGAGTTTTCCCTCTACTGCTTTTTGTAGGGCTGGATTTGTGGATAGGTATCATTTAAATCTGGTTTTGTCATGAAATGTCTTGTTTACTCCATCTTTGATGATTGATAGTTTTGCTGGGTATCATAGTCTATGTTGACAGCCATGTTCTTTTAGTGTCTGTATAACTTCTGACCAGGACATTCTTACTTTTATTGTTTCCATTGAATAGTCTGGTGTTATTCCAATGGGACTGCCAATATAGGTAATTTGGCCTTTTTTTCTATGTAGCTCTCAGTATTTTTTTGTTCTGTAGATTTAGTGGCTTGATTATTATGTGGCAAGCATATGTTTTGGGGGTCTAATATAGTTGGTATTCTGAAAGCTTCTTATATCTTTATAAGCATTTATAAATGGGAAATATAAATTGGGAAAGTTTTCTCCTATGATTTTATAGAATATATTATTTGTGCCTTTAAGCTGGTAATCTTCTCTTTATTCTACTTTAATTATTCTCAGGTTTGGTCTTTTCATAGTGTCCCAAATTTCCTGGATGTTTTGTGTTATGGCTTTTTTGGTTTTAGAGGATTTTTTGTTGTCATTGTTTTATTTTGGGGGTTTTCTTTTGCTTTGTTTTAGGTTTTTTTTTTTTTTTTTGCCTGATGTATTTATTTCTACTATTGTATCTTCTATCTAGAGATTTTCTCTTCCAACTTTTGAATTCTATTGGTTATGATTGTATCTGTAGTTCCAATTCATTTTTAATTCCTGGAATCTTTCTTTCACCTGTTGGGTTTTTTTTTCTTGTTTTTTTTTTTTTTTTTTTTTTTTTTTTTTTTTTTTTTTTTTTTTTTCCTTCCAGGAATTTGTTAATCTCTTTCAATTTTTTGTTTATATTTTCTTCTATTTCTTTAAGGGATTTTTTTATATCCTCTTTTAAGGCTTTTATAATCTTCACAAAGTTGTTTTTAAGGTTGTTTCCTTCTGTTTCCTCTTCATTGATATGTTCAGATCTTGGTGTTATAGAACCACTAGTTTCTTCTGGTGGTGCCTTGTTGTTCTTTATATTGTTATATATATTCTTGTGCTGGCATCTGCCCATAGCTTCCTTGGTTCACTCTTAGTCAGTTGTGGGTCCAGGAGTTGTGTGTCTCCAGTTGCTGCAGGGTTCACTCTTAATCTGCTCTTAGTTGATTCTTAGTCAGCTCTCTTAGTCTGCTCTAGACAAGGGCATAGTGGGATCTCCAGATGTCCATGTGGGATGACACAGTTTAGTTTTGAGGTGGTATTTGACAGTGGGATGTCCCTCCTGCTATGTGTTGCTAGAAATTGCTGGGGTGGTGGTCTCCCAGCTTTGTTTGGTTTAGGGCAGGGTTGGGTGTGGATGCAGAGCTGAGGCTGTGTCTCCTTCAGAGAGAAGGTCTTCATTTGGCCTTAGTGTTGGGGTACGCTCACCTCTTGCTCTGCTTTGGACAATGGCACTGCAGAATCTCCAGATCAAATATAACACATCTTAAAATAATATTCTACAACATATTTCTTTTTTCTTTAGCAGTGGTTAGGAAATAGGCGCTGAAGTCAGAACAGAATGGAGTCCTTGTTTGCCTACGTTCCAGTGCTATAACCTCATACAAATTACCAGTTTCTCTGATCCTCAATTTGTCTGTTTATAAAACTGGTATAATTATCAAATTTATCTCCTGAGGTTCTTATGAGGATCAGATGAAAGAAAATATATGAACATGTTATCACAATGTATTGAAAATCCTAAAGAATTGTTAATTGATAGTATAATTATAGCACTGCTATCAAAATATCATTACTGTGTCATCACCATGATCTCTTAAAGTCTTGTAAAACTGGTTTGATGAGCACCTGAGACCATAAGCAGTCACTCATCCTTATACTCTAAAATTCTCTGAGCATCTGTGCAGCCCAGCAGGAGTTTACTGTCGTGCAGTCTGTGTTCTAAGGAGACCAGCTGCCTTTACATTTATTCTCATGGTATGTCATCGGCAGAATGATCAAATATGACGATTCCTGTGCCTATGACATTGCACACTTAACATTCTCTCAGGAGCTAGGACACCTGAATCAAGAGGGGGCAAATGGGAAAAAAATAAAACTGTTGAAATGAGAATGGATTCTTTTTCTCACAATTCTCACTTATAGATTTGCTTCTAGATTATGAAAAGCATACCAATGGGAAGACTGTGACAAAGAAGCCTTAAAAGTGGAAAGCTCCTCTTTTCATTAAATATATCAGACATAGGCAAACAAAACCTCTTCACAGTTGATTGTTCCAACTCTGTATCTTTCAGAATTCATTTTTACACCTCATTCATCAATTCGCCCACCATTTATTGAATTCAGGACTGTACGCCTGAATAATTGTGGTCTGCCAGATGATGAGGCTACATTGATTAGTAGCAAGCAGTCCTTGCTAGTACCTCCTACTGTGGGCCTATTTACAGGACCTACTATCACCTGCTAGTTTATAACATTTGGACATGGGGATGATTGAGTTGTGACCTTGCATCAAAGCCAGTAGGTTCTGCATTTGATGGGTCTCCCATCTACAATGTTCTATGTTCAAGTATGGTTGGTGAAAGGACTTTAGAGAATGCTAAATAGGAGAGTGGTCAGCCCTTGCCCTTAGAAAGGGCACTCTAGGTAGTCAAGGGGTAAAAGGAGAGTAACACGAAATAGTCACAGGTAGGGCTTTGGGGAATAATTGCAGAAATTTCTAGGCAGTGACAAGAGCAGGGATGCCCTTCACTTTACAAAAGCCAGATGTCCTTATTAACTCTGCCCCACTCCTTCCCTGGAGAAGACTCTGTGAGGTTGAGTTCAGGAGCTCATTTCTGAAAGCGCAAGGTAGCTACAGTCAATGTGAGCTCCACTATTTGTCTGTGGCCTGTGGTTAAGGAGCATCTTTCATGCCTCATTATGTCTCAGCAAGACTCTGCTAATCCCTTCTTTGTGGAACCAAGGGCCTTAATGCAAAAGAAAACACATTTACAGTAATTAGACTGCTCAAACCCAAACAGACATGGCTGTTGTTCAGCAGGCAGGCAGAAGGCACACTGAGGCCAAAATTTGCAAAACAGGCCTTAAAATGTGGCTCTTCCTTGTCTGATTTATTTCTCCTTCCAGGATTTGTTTCTCAGGTGTATGTACTCTAGGATTACAAGTATTTCAAAACATATTGTCTTGCCTTTAAAAAAGAAGCATTTTCTTCCTGATTGTATTTGAAGTACATCTGTCATTAGTGGAATGAGGAAATGTACAAGAACTAAATGGGAGAAGACAGATTAGGTGACAACATCCAGAGACACCCAGTCATGTTTTGTTGTCTATGTTTTATTGTTGTTGTTGGCATGCATTCACATGAATAAAAGCATGTGTTTATAATTGTAAACTGTACTACATTATGAATATCAGCTTTATGTATATCTAACATTTTTTAACTCAATTTATTCTTATAGCTTATTTTTATTTGTTTTTTAAGTCCTTGCCATAGTGGGCTGGCAAGGCCTATTATTCTACAGATCTTCCTGGCAATCAAAAGGTGGACTGGCCATGAATTTAACCCAGAGGACCCTCAGTTTCTGGAGTACAGGTTAAATGAGTAGGATCTGCTGTTATCCACACACTAAAGGTCTGAACAATTATTTAGTAGAATTCTCTGCTGTTATTCTTGAGGCCATATGTGGCCAGAGCACAAGAATCCATCAATGACTGGGAAAATAATTTGCAAAGTTGACCTACAGGTCATAAGTACATTTTTGAGCTTCTTAAGTGATATTTGAACAAAGATATGTAGCTTGGGGGCTGGAGAGATGGCTCAGCGGTTAAGAGCGCCGTCTGCTCTTCCAGAGGACCCAGGTTCAATTCCCAGCACCCACATGGCAGCTAACAACTGTCTGTAGTTCCAGTTCCAGGCAAACACCAAGGCAAATAAATAAATAATAAATAAAGTTTTTAAAAAAAAAAAAAAAAAAAAAAAAAGATATGTAGCTTGGAACATGCTGTCTGTCTGATGGCTTTGTGAAAGACACAGTAAACAGATTAGAAAATGTTTAGAGAAATTGTCCCATAAAACAGTAGAAAAATAATTGACGATGAGCATTAAAAATATTTGTATTTATCCAACTGTGAAGTTTCCCTTTAAGTTACTTGTAACTGAAAAATGCTTTGAAAAGCAAATTGTTGACATTCTTTGTTGTATCTGTTATATAACTGGAAAAGTGGATGTGAATACCTGCAAAGCCTGTGTATCAGTTACTTTTCTATTGAGATAAAACACTGTGAATAAAGCATCTGTTGTAAAATATTATTTTAAGGTGTGTTACTTTTGTTTATGTTGCATTTATTTAACTCTGTGAAGCTGAGTTACTTTGCCTGTCTAAACAACTTGATGGTCTAATAAAGAACTGAGTGGCCAATACCAAGGCAAAAGAAAGGATAGACAGGATTGGCAGACCAGAACATACAGAAGGAGAAATCTTGAAGGAGGTAGAAGTAGCCAGAGAAGAAGGACATCAAGGGCCAGTAACCTAGCCACGTAACAAGCTAAGGAGTAAGAATAATATTTGCAGAAGAGAATAGGAAAAGCCCCTCAGCAAAAGGTAGGTGGGCTAAATTAAGAAAAACTGGCAAGAAATAGGCCAAGCTAAAGCAAGGCATTTATAATTAAGAATAAGTCTCTGTCTGTGTATTCATCTGGGAGCTGGGTGGCAGGCCCTCCAAAAGAGCAAAAACAACCAACGACAGACATCTTATAAAAGGAAGTGGTTGTTTGGGGCTAATGGTTCAAGAATGGTGGAGTCTATCACCATCATGGTGGGGATCATGGAAGCAGGTAGGTAGGAGAGGTGCAGGTGCAGAAGCTGAGAGCTCACTTCTCAGTCTGTAACAGAAGACAAAGGGAACAGTGGGATTGGCATGAGTGTCTGAAACCTTAAAGTTCTCATCTTCTAATGACACCCCTCTTCCAACAAGGCCACACCTCCTAATCCTTCCCAAACAGTTCCACCAACTGGGAACCAAGATTTAAATATGAACCTATGAGAGTCATTGTTATTTAAAACACCATAGCCTGCTTTTAAATTTTAATATATAAAATTGTAATGTCGCTAACTGAACTTGCAGCGTGTTTTCATAAATAATTTATTTTTATAAATTATTTATTTATTTGCATGTATGTTCATGTATGCGAATACATATATGCCATTTTGCACATGGATGCTCAGAGGACAACTTTTCAGGAGTCAGTTCTCACTTTCCAATTTGTTGAGGCAAGAACTCTCATTTCTACTGCTGTACTATTTATTCTAGGCTAGCTGACTCTGAAGCTTTAGAACAATTCACCTGTCATTTCACCCAATTTTTTTTAAAGGACTGCTGGGATCACAGATGTATGCCACCATATCAGGCTTATTACATGAATTTCAGAGCTCAAGTTCAGATCACCAGGCTTGCACAGCCGGTGCCTTCAACTGCTAAAGTATTATGTGGTCCATACGATTCTGTTTCTATTCTTATAGTTATAGGTTCTTATGCCACTACTTGGATTACTTCATGGTGAAAGTGTTAACCTTTCTGTTTATTCACAATTGAATTATCATTCTTACATGTGCATATTGTTGATCAGTTTGTACAGCTAAGGGACAGCTCGAATCAAGTCGTTTGAGACAAAATGGTCCCTTTCCAGGTCTCACATCTTTTACAGCTTATGAAATTCCATGAAAGGAAGAGAGGCTGTTTCCAGGTATGAGTACTGCAGTGGCTATAATTAAGAGTCTTGCTGAGAGACTGTCCACAACTTTCAACTGTATCTCTTTCTAAATTGGCTTGAGAAGCAGTTGAGTTTCAATTACTGAGAAGTTTATATCTCCCAGTTCGAGAACATGTATCAGGCACCTAGCAACAGCTCTCTGATGGGTAATAATGAGATTTTAATTAACATCTTAGATCCATCTAGACATTTATTTCAAGCTCATTTGCTTGAAGGAGCCCAGCCTTGTCTGGGACCTGTTCCAACCTGTGTTCACAAAGGAAGGGTCAACAAGTCCATGACCTTTGCTTTTCTGAGCAGCTCACTACCTGAATTCAGAGTTCCTTCTGGAAAATCAGCTAGATTTGTTTGTTTGTTTGTTTGAGAGAAGGTTTCTCAGTGTAGCCTTGGCTGTCCTGGAACTTGCTCTATAAGACCTGGCTAGCTAGAACTTGCAGAGATCTGTTTACCTCTGTGTAACACCAGGTTTTTGGCCCTGTCTGGCGGGGGGGTTCAAGACTCACAGACCTGCAGTCTCAGACTGCCTATCCTCATGGTCTGGTCCTACTGCTTAGCCCCCCAAAATAACTTAGACACTTATTAATTTTATATTGTTTGACCTATGGCTTAGGCATATTGATATCTAGCTCTTTTATCTTAATTCAACTCATTTTTATTAATCTGTCCTGCCACGTGGCCCATGGGTCACCTGTGTTACTTTTATATGTTGATTCTTGGGTGGCTGGATCACGTCTCCACCTGACTCTGTCCTTTTTCTCCTATCTATGCCTTGATTTTTCCACCTACTTCTATGATGCCTGACATGGGCCAAAACAATTCTTTTATTTAAAGAATGATATTCACAGCTTATAGAAAGACTTTCTCACATCACCTCTGCCTTCTGAGTGCTGGGGTTAAAGATGTGCACCACCACTGCCCACATCCCAATTCTCAAAACAAGTTAGAGAGTCAAGTTCAAC
Organism: Sigmodon hispidus; assembly: GCA_004025045.1. NCBI lineage: Eukaryota > Metazoa > Chordata > Mammalia > Rodentia > Cricetidae > Sigmodon > Sigmodon hispidus. The sequence goes on along the minus strand of PVIH01014028.1, from coordinate 39,380 downwards.
CTTCATATGGAAGAGAAGTTCCATCCACTGGGAATGACCATGGCAAAAATGTGAAAAGAATCAAACAAAAATATCAACAAATAACACAGTCTCCAACATTCTACCAGCCTACAGGCTTCTCAAGACAACGGTCTGATTTTCTCTATTTTTCAGGACATGGAACCATGCTGACAATGCTCCCAACAGTGACTACATACTACCACGTACACTGACCACTGACCTTTCTTCAGCACGTAATTAAGAGTCCAAGTATTTTTTTTCCTGGACAGGTGATAGCATTTACGCCTCTGAACATTATCTCACTAACTCTCAGTACAACCCTAAAATGTTGTTCTTTTTCTAATTTTACTGTTGAGATCCAATAGCTCAAACTTTCCTGCTAAAATTTAGAGATACTGGGACTCTGACTGTAAAGTCCAAGCTCTTAAACATTCCATCTCTCAGTTCTAGAAAAGCATAAGCAGGTAAGATTAATTAATTTGGGTCATAATGAACATGTTAGAAAGTTGAAATCATCCCCATGGAAAAAAGGAATGTTAATCTATAAGATAAATTAGTTGGATGTTATAATGCACAGAACACAAATGAGACCAGAACTCTTAAGTATGAATCAGTACATAATAGTTACTAAGGTGGTTGAGTTGAAAAGGTGGTGGTAATGTCAAGGATGTGATACTAAAAATGCAATGCAGTAGAGTTTAAGGTATCAATGACAAGGTAGTGGAAACAATTGACCCCATAGAATCCAAGCTAAGAAAAGACAGAAACCAAGATGATTTTAGTAGGACAAAAAAGATTTTATCTTAAAAAGTAAGTACAAGAAAAAGGAAGGAGAGAGAATGGAAAAAGAATGGGAGGTGAAAATGGGCCAGTGATCTAGTGGGGTAGTCCAAGGAACATACTTGTTCTGTTTATTCCTGTGAACACTTGTGTACGCCCCCATGTTTCAAATTTTGTGATATTTGTAAATGTACTCCAAACTCTTTAAGCTAGTTTTATAATGCAAAATGTTCCATTATACCCTTTTCATAAGAGGAGATTCCTTTTTCATTTCTTCCTAAGGATCTTGTATTAATTATTTAGATTTAATTTTTCTAAGGTCATTTTCTGAAAGTTCACTAGTTGCATTTATAAGCTGAGAAGCAAATTCTATTTACTGGTAGAAATGGAAAAATAAAGCAAAATATAAATGATGATGTATCAGATAAATGTAAATAATTTTCATAGAAACAATTTCATCCTTAGAGACAGAAATAAATTATAGCATAACCAATGCAATGGCATCCAAAGCAGCCAAATACAAAAATGAGAAACTTTTTTTTCAGAAATGACATGACCTCCAAAGTATACTCAAATCACTACCATTTGGTATATAATTTATTTTATCTTAAATAAAAATCACAAAGCTATCTTATTTTTATTGTGTATGGGTATGTGGTGTAGATATAGGTGTAAGCTACACTTACCCAAGTATATGCAGTGTTGCCAGACTTTGACATTGGGGTCTTCCTGCATTGTCTCCACCTTATTATTTTTAAAACAGTGTCTCTCACTAAACCAGAACTTACTGTTTCTGCGTGGCTAGCTAACTAGAAAGCTCCCGTGACCCTCTGTCTCTACCCACAGTGCTGGGATTACAGGCACTCACCAACACCTAGCATTTATGTTGGTTCTAAAGGTCTGAGGCACAGACCCTCATGCACACACAGCAGGCACTTACACAGAATCATCTTTCCAGCCCTTAAAAAGCTAACTTTTATAGAGTAATCATCTCAAGGATATTTTGTTCTTTTCCACAAGAACCCCCATTTGTGTTAAGATTTGCCTCTGTTAAAGATTATTTTAACGAGAAATAAAAGTATTTTTTTTATCATTTGAGGATATTAAACATGCAGAAAGGCGTTGATGTAGCAGCTTGAGGCTTATTTATTTTTTTAGAATGTGTTGCTTTCAGGTTGACCTCTAGCTAGCATCTAAGAAACATCAGCTTCCAGAGGGTTCTCCCTGCTCAAACCGGTAAGAGCTGCTCTCACTATTCCAGAAATGTCTTTTCAAATGTCATTTTTATTAAATATTTGCTTTTTTTTCTTTGGAATTAAAATTTTGTTGCATGTCATGTAGAGGTTAGTTGATACATATTTTTCTTTTACTTTGGAGATTTTAATTACACCCATCTCCCTTTTCTTCCTTTCCTCTACTGAAGTCTAAACCTTCCCACACATCCATCCTCACTCTCTTTCAGATTCATGCCCTTTTTTTTTTTCATTAATTGCTGTTGCAGGTATGTATTACTAAATACATTCTCAGCAGTATTATATTATTTCTTATATATGTTTTTAGGGCTGACCATTTGGTGTTGGATAAACCAATTGGTGTGCTCTCCCTTGGGGAAGAATGTTTCTCCCACTCTGCAGCATTCCCTAATTACTTGCAGTTCTTTGTGTAGGTGAGGCCTCCTGGTCTTTCTGCATCCACTTTGGCATGTCTATAGTTGTTTTTGTCTTTGTTCACAGCTTCCTTGGCAGATTATTTTACATATATTGCCACAGCTTCTCACTGAGTGACTTAGCTCTTGTGGGAGGGGGACTCTTGGGAGCTTGCCCTCAGCTTTACTCCCAGACACCTGTTCCTCAGCTGACTTTGCTGCAGTAAATCACAGCTATAAGGTATAAATATGTGTTAAGCTTGTGGATCTGCCAGTGAATCAACATCCCTGGGGTAGTCCTCACAACCTTTGTCACATCAAGGAAACTAACAAGTATCATGATAGACGAGACCAGGGGCTCAGAGGCTAGATACAGTCGTTCATTTCTAGGCTATGTCCAGTGCTCCCAGTGAATAGGAATGTTTCTTGGTCATTCAGGTCTCAGATGCTTTTCATTTTCAATCTAACCTGTAAATTCTGAGTTTCATGCTTGTGAATGGCAATAGGAAGGCTGGAAGAACATACACTTCTGTAATTTTAACCCCATTGGGGCTCTAAGATGAAACCCATCATCCCATCCACCCAAGTTCTACTCAGATGGTCCCACTTCAGTGCAAGTGACTAGGAAATGCTGTGTCTTTTAACATCTGTTGCTATCAGCAGTTATCTCTGTGAGAGGAAGGCATGCATTATTGATTATTTGTGGCAATTCCACTATGGACACTTCTTAAGAGTCTAGTGTACCCTTCTCTTCATATAAAGTGCTGTAGATCAACACAGAGAAGTGAAATTGTTCTTGTGCATTCAGAAATTGACAGTGAAAAGGAATTTGATCACCTCAAGACTGAAGAGACAGGAGACTCACTTTTTTTCTGAAAGGTGTTTCCTGTCAGAGTCCTGTCTCTGTTTCTGTAATATCATGTAGTCTTCTCATAGCACTTGTCAGTATGCATTGAAACACACCACATACACACTTCAATATATTTATACTTGAGTTATATATGTATGTATATATATATATATACATTTCTGTGTGTCTGTGTGTTCCCATGTGTCTGTGTGTCCGTCCACTGTGTGTATCAGTATATATGAAGGTTGGAGGTCAATAGCAGGTTGCGTCTTCAATCTCTGTCTATATTTGGTGGCGGTGGGGGGGGTGTTTTGTTTTTGAAACTCTGGCTGTTCTGTAGCTTTTGTAGACCAGGCTAGCCTTAATTAAAAGAGATCTACCAGCCATTGCCTTCTGAATGTTCAATGCTACCAAGCCTGACTCAACCATTTATTTATTTGTTTATTTATTTACTTATACTTTAGGATGGGGTCTGTCATTGAACCTCACTCACTGATTAAGCTAGACTAGCTAGTGAGACCCAGGGATCCTGCAGAAGTTTTTCTCACATGCTGGAATTACAGGCATGCTACCACACCCAGCTTTTGTGTGGGTACTGGAGAGACAATTTAAGTCCCCATAACAAGTATTTTACCAGCTGAATCATATTAACAGTCCAATGAGTATTATTTTTAAGGTTGTAAATTCAATTATGTGTATTTCCAGTGCCTGCTATGGAACCTAGTTCTTCCAAGGTATGCAGAAAATCCACAAATAAATAAATGACTTTAAAAAAAAAATTCAGTAAGACAGATGGCAGTCCTGAGCAGTGAATGTGAATATTCCTGATAATACCCTTTTAGGCTTTCTAAAAGTTATGGAACTTCTCTGCAACTCAATTCTCAGTGGTAGAATAAGAAGGAAAAGTACCATCTTTGTAGTTCCCACAGGGATTTTCTGAAGCGAAAGTGTATATCCAGTACCTACTCATGTAGGATGCACAAAAATGGTCTTTATTATTAGCACAAATCAGGGCCAATGGGGTATCAATTTCATCCTCACACACTAAAGATTGACTGTTAGACAAAAGTCATTAGGAGAGCATAGAAACCTCCGGAAGTGGCTAAATACAGCGTGTGGTGGGTAGTGTTGTGAGAGGGGAGTTGGGGAGACAGTAGCTTCATTTATTGCGGACTCTTCCAGGGAGAGTGCAGCAGGGAAGGAGGAAGAGGCCTAGGACAAGAACACACACACAGGATGCTTTCTAACCAGATTTTTCTCTATTTAAAAAAAAAAAAGTTTTATTTTTCAAAAAGCAATGAAGAGCTTTTGATTTTTTTCCTTTTGATTTTTAGATCTTCATGAAGGGGGATCTCTAGTGTAAAAGCTATTCTTCTCAGCCTGAAGGAAGAGTTCACATGTTCTTAACCTCTACCAAGCACCCCAAAAATGACACTCAGCCTCAAAGAATCCAAGAGAACAAGGCCACAGTTTGCAAAGTGTAGGGGAAGCAATACAGGAATCCTCTATTTGATAGCCTTAATTTGCTCTTGGCAGAGAAAGGAGATGCCACTTTCTCACCTTTGCATTATGGTGGCTTTCTCATTCTCCTGTCACAGGTACAACAAACCTGTCCCCATCTCAGAACCCATCTCTCTTTCTTCTGTGTCTTGCGGGAAACCCCTGTCTGTGAGACACCCTTTCAAGGGAATTTGATCTTTTACTACCTTTATTCCTGGAGCTTCACTTTGGGGCTCTCTGTCAGTCACCCTCATCTTATACACAGATGCAGTCTAGACTCTTTTACAGCAGACAGCAGCAACTGTCTGACTCTTCATTCTGTAGCCCTTTGCCTGTAGCTCAGACCTCCCCCTCGGAACTCTTGCCTTGGTGCCTTCACCAGTTATGTTTAGAGGCTTATCAAGTATCAAGCACAACTCCGGATTGTCTTCACCATACTCAGACTACCTTTAGTTTGGGGGGAGTTGTTTATTATTATTATTATTATTGCAGAGTATTACTATGTAGCGCTGGATAGCCTGGAATTTACTCTGTAGACCAGGCTGGCCTCAAATTCACAGAGATGAACCTGCTTTAGCCTCCAGAGTGCTGGGATTAAAGGCTGAAGCCACCACTGCATGGCTGAGTATGATTATTACCTGTGAGTTTTTATAGATGTGCTCCATCAAGTTGAAGAGTTTCCCTTCAAGTTACAGTTTGCTGTGTAAAAAAATACCTTTTTTAATTATAGAAAGATACTGGATTTTCCTGTCATGATGATGCATGCCTTTAATCTCAGCACTCAGGAGTCAGAGGCAAACTGATCTCTGAGTTCAGGGCCACTCTGGTCTACAGATTGAGTTGCAGGACAACCAAGACTACACAGAGAAATCCTGTCTCAAAAAAAGGAGGTTGCATCTCCTGGGTCTATTAAGTATATTGCTGAGTTCATTTCTCTAAAATTTTATTGGATTCTTTCATCCCAAAGCATTGTATTTTTTAAACAGACAAGGTCACATTATTTCTTTCCTTTAAAACCCTTCCCTGGGTTCTTAATGCACCCCAAAGGTCATTTATGTAATTCCACCAAAAGCTCCTTTTCAAATATTTGTGCTTGTCACTTCTTGACCTTGGTCCTACTTCCTGCCTGTCTCACTTCCCTGCTTTTTCTGGAAACCATTTTTAATATGCCAAGTCATTGCCACCTTGAAAATCTTTTTTTCAAACATTAACATGTGTGAAAGGACTTCAGTGTCAAGGTGAAGCATCTCTGGTCATAGTCACCTTCCCATGCACCACCTGCTGGCCCTAACTGTGCTCTGTCTGCTTTTCTGCAGGTGATTTATGCCCTGAATACCCGTCAGGATGAGGCAGAGGCCAGTGTGGAGTCTCTACGGGAAGCCCACCAGGAGGAGCTCCAGGATGCAGTGGCTGAAACCAAGGCCAGGCTCCTGCAGGAACAGAGCCACAGCAGTGAAGACGCAGAGGCCCTTCGAAAGCGCATCCAGACCCTGGAGAGTGCCTTGGAGCTGCAGAAGAGGCTGACACAGGAGGCCCTGGCTGAGTCAGCCTCCTGTAAATTGGAAACCAAAGAAAGAGAGCTGCGTGTGGAAGCTGAGCATGCCGAACGAGTCCTGATACTTTCCAAGGAGATGCTGGAGCTCAAGGCTGATTATGAGAAGCGGCTCCAGCTGCTGGCTGGCCAAGAGGGTCCCCAGTGGGGCCAGCTGTCCCAAGAGAGCCCTGATGCCACAGTAGAGTCTGGCCAGCGACCAGAGATGCACCAGGTCCTACTGGAAGTAGAACGATTGAGAGCTGAGAACCAACAGCTGAGCCAGGATTATGCCCGCAAAGCAGAGGAGCTCCAGGCCACCTATGAGCAGGAGAATGAGGCTATCCGGCAGGCCATGCAGCAGTCAGTCAGCGAGGCCCTATGGCAATGGCAAGAGAAAGAGTCAGGCCTTCGAAAGAACTTCCAGGTCCAGGAGTCAGCCCTGCAGGCTCAGGTCAGGAAGTTGGAAGGGGACCTGGAACACAGAGGGCGCAAAATAAGTGATCTGAAGAAGTACGCCCTGAAGCTGAAAGAAAGGATCCAGGTAAAGCCTCTTCTTCCTCCACAGGGAATACAGGCAAAGTTGCTACTTCTGAACACCCACCACTAGCCAGGCACTGTGCTAAGCACTTCCCTTCTACCAGAGGTCAGTATCATTGCTGGTATCAGTTCTCCCAAATCAACAAGTACTTACTAAATACTTTGGACTAGGTCTAGGTTTGTGGTCAGGGGAGAAGATAATTCCAGGGTATGGGTGGGGAATTAATGCCTGGCTCAGGTGCCACACCGTACATTTCTTAACTCTGGCTAGTCTAATTCTAAGTTATTTTAATTATGTGGGTTCATTCTATAAAATCTGGATCTCCTAAAACCCTTAGGGCATTTTTGTTCAAAGAGAGCAGACTCATTGACTAGTCAGTTTTGTAAGCCCCACAGAAGCACAGAAACCCATGTCCCAAAGCTACAGCCAGAATTTCTAATGCTCCCCAAGTATTCTTTCTACATGCTTTTATCCCTCTCTGGAGAAGGGATAAATTTCCCAGGGCCACACTACCATGGGAGGGTGGGGAAGGATTTGCTGATCCACCCCTGCTGTGCCCTTCTCACCCAGCTTCCAGACCTAACAGCTGTTCTGAGTACTTGGCACCTCCCTCTGTTTAGGACCTGGATGTGCAGCTGAGGGAGGCTCGGCAGGAGAACTCTGAGCTGAAGAACACAGCACGAAAACTCGGAGAGAAGTTGGCTATTGCCAAAGACAGACTGATGCTACAGGAGCATCACGTGACACAGAAAACTGGTGAGATGTCTAGGACTGATTCTTTTAAAATGGAGGATTAGCTACCAGGTTTAGTCTGTCACTGGGGGACAGTCTGAAGACTGAGGGAGCAGGAACAGGGCCATCGTATGTGACCTGCTGAGTGGATGGGTCAAAACTGTTCTGGGCACAGATGAGTCAGTAGAGCTGCACAGGACAAGTACCTAAAAGGTTTGGTGCAAAGGGGCTCCTTACACTCACAATGCTTTTCATGATGCCCTCATCTTAGCTTTTTCTTCTTCATGACTGGCCAGCGCTTTGTATTTTTAGCAGTATTTCACACAGTTCCATTGCTGGGTCTTCCCAGTAATTTTGTGAGATAGGTGTTGTCATTCTTCCATGTTATAGATTAGGACGTGAGGCCGAGAGAGGATAATGGGTTGCTTGAAGGCCATTTAAATGTCTGGTGATAAAAACTAGTATTTAGATCTAAATATATCTAAGTCTAAGTGTCTTTAACTAGAATTCTATTACCAAAAGTTCTTGAATACTTGAACAATGACAGGATTGATGTCAAAGGCAGGAAACATGGGCTCTGTTTTTGGGAAGCTTGAGATATGGTTCTATTATAGGCCAATGCATCCTTTGGGATAGGGGTAGTGACCCAGGGAGCAGAGGAACAAGGTGTCTGGGAAAATTCTCGAGGTTGGAAGTGTGAAGAGAAGAGGTTTATGTGGGAAACAGAAGGGTGTCAAGGGTTTGAAACAGTAACATTTAGACATATGGCACAGGGAATAGAGAAAAGAGAGGGGGGAGGGAGGGGAGGAGGGAGGGAAAAAGTTATATCTATTGCTTCTCCTCCTTGAACTTCATGAATATACATATACTGGAAAACATGATCAACTTTTTAAACATATAGAACATGAAATAACATTCTTATTCAGGAAGACAGAATACAGCAATGATCTAAGCTCAGGATACTGTTTTGAATGAAGATGAGAATCATTACCTTGGCCACACTTGAGGGCTGCAGGGACCACATAATGGAGTGGTAAGCGAGATGGCTGAGTAGCAGACCTAACTTCAGAAGGCCTTGGACATGAGCATCTCAGCTGATGTTAGCACTTTACACTTGCAGATGGTGTGAAGGCTGAGAAGGAGGTCCTGAGGAGAACCAATGATCTGGAAGCCTGCAGTCTTCATCTTCAGCAGGATCAGGCCTTTCCCAAGATGAGTCACTGCAGTGACGGAGGCTCAGAAACACAGGTAGTCTCTGACAAAACTGGGGGTGGAAAAGTCACAGGAGGCTGGTATGAGCTTTGGGTAGGGCCATCCCCTGCACCACAGTGGATCCACTTAAACCTCAAGACCTCAGGGACTGGATGAAGAATGAGTTGAGGCTTTAGGAATTTCTTTTTATTTGATTTGATGTGTATGGATCCTTTGCCTGTATTTATGTATGTGTACTCCTTGCATGCCTGATATCTGCAAAATCCAAAAAGAAAAAAAGCATTGGATCCCCTAGAACTGGAGACACCAATAGTTGTGAGACATCATGTGGATAATGGGAACTAAGCCTAGATCATCTAGAAAAGCAGATAGTGTTCTTAACCACTGAACCATCTCTAGCCTCCGACCAGTTTCTTGCCAGTTCCACGCCATTCAAACTTAGGTAAACAAGAATGTAGCAGAATCTCCCGAGTTTGTATTTGCCAGAGAAATAGACATAGCTTAGATCCTATTTCCCTTCAAAACAAGTGTTCTTTAGAAACTATAGTGTGGGCTGGAACATCTGATCCTGTGGCAGTCACGGTATTCTAGAAATCTCTCTTCCAGTGGTATACACAGTAAAATCTCTTACAAATATAAAATACATAGTCTTGTAAAATGTTTCACACTATCTGATACTTGCTATGAAATCAGTATATAAATGTTGAGAAGAGGGGTGGACCTCACCTCTCCCCAGAAGTCTTACAAAGTTTGATTTCCCTTTATAGACCAAGAAAGAAGCAAGTAGTGAAATCGAACGCATGAAGCAGAAATATGAAGAAGACCTTTGTAAGGTCAAACATGAGACTGAAGAGCAGAAGCAGCAGCTCCGGGAGCAGCTGGAAGACCTGGTGAAGAAGCACGCTGTGGAGATGAAGTCTGTGCGCTCCTCTGTGGAAGTGGAAAGACAGAAGCTGAAGGTGAGCAGCGTTTGCAGCCTGCTCTGGGGTTTCCACTTTCTCCCCCTCCTTCCTGCTTCCCTGTCCTCTTTCCTTACCCAAACCTTTATTGTGCTCTTCCTGTGTACATGTCTAGGCTGGTTCTCTGGTAACAGGTAAAGAAAGTCACTGCCCATAGGGAGTACAGGGTTTCTTGGGGGCTATAACAGGGGACACCTGATGGTGGGGCACACTCACTTCTGGAGTTCCTGACATGGAGCAGGATTGTATCATGTGATATTTAGAGAAAATCAACAAAAACATGAAAATTCTACTTACTGAAAATTCAGGAGTCCAGTAGTATTTCCTAGACCCTAATTCCAACTCCACTGTCCGCAGGAAGTTATTTTAGCTCTCCCATCTCACCTGGTCTCGGAAACTTTGCATTCTCAAAGTTCCTCATTAAGACTATGATAACAGAACCTGAATACTGAAGGTATTAAAGGAGAGAATCCACGTGAGAAAATCAAACATCTCCTAGTGCCCTGTCTCAGAGTCTGTGCTGCTCTGTCTCACCCCACACAGATGGGACACTTTTTCCACAGAGAATGCAATGGACCCTCCTCTTTCTTGTTAGCTAGAAAAGGTGTGTCACATGTATGAAGAGTGCAGGGAAGAACACTCAGCACTCAGAAAGCTGAGCCAAGAGTATCATCAGTTCAAAGCCAAACTTGGCTATACATGGAGGCCTGCCACAAAAAAAGGGTGACATGTAAGTCAATATTGTTAACATGGGTGAAGACTTCATTTGATTATGAGATAAATGGCTTTGTGATTTGAAAAGTACCAGTGTTGATTGTTCATTGTTGATTGCCCTGCAGGAGAGTGTTACTGAATACAGAAAATATTCAATAAACATGTATTGAATAAATAACTATGAGCACATGAAATACCCACACTATTCCTGGGCCTAGGCTTTCGCTCTTCCACAAGCTCTCTGACTGTGGGCCTTAACTTATCTGAAGATATTTAAGTACCATGTTATATATGAACCTTTTGCTGCCTGTGTAGTGTACAGTCACAGAACAACAGAGAGCAGCCACTGTTAATTACCATGTCCTTTGGACAGCATGTGAAATGAAAATAGTGTACCTATTATAATTTATATTGAGTGTTCACAAACACTATGAATCTTTCCAGTGTTAGAGAGTAAGAAGCTGAGTCCAGAGATGCAGTGTGTCAGTCAGATGGATTGTAGGTAGAAGAGCTTCCATTCAAACCCAACAGCCTGACACCAGAGCCTGTGGCTCTCCACCTTCACATGGAGAAGGCAGTCATTTTGAAAGCATTTTTCTCCTATGAGCTTCTGTGAGCTGTACATATACAATCTTCAGAAAAGCAGACTAACACTCCATCCTGCAACCCCATCAGCAGGAGGGACAGCCACTTTCTCAAGCTGCAGGTTGCCCTGGTAACCTGATGGAGAAATCTGACTCTCAGGGTACAAATCTTAATTCAATCTTGATCAGGTCACAAGTCCATTTGAGAAATAAATCACACAAGTGAACTGCTTAGTTCCTGTCATTGTTTTACTTTTTGTTCATATTTGAATCTAGAAATTTAAGTTCTATAAATAAGGCCACATGGGTCAGAGAAAAACAAAGCCTTGAAGAGGCCTTCCATCCAGGGTTTAGGAGCTGAAAGTAGACACAGGCTGTCCCTGTAGCCTAGACACTAATTCCAACTCTGCTGTCTGTAGGAAGTTATTTAGCTGTCACATCCCACCTATTCTAAGAAACTCTGCATTCCAGAAGTTGGTTGTTTTTAAAATAATTGCTTTATTTCTTTAAGCCTTTAGTGTGGGTAGATTGCACATCCAAAACACTACCCTGACCTAAAGGAGGATATGGCAGGTTGTGGGCTGGATTGGCCTAGAGGACTGCATGTCTTTCCTGGTCATAGGACTAGAGGATATCATCATGCCCTTTGGCAGATGGAGCTAAGTGCATGTCCTGTAATTGACATTTGCACACAGTGCTTATTGGAAAGGGATGGAAACAGATTTCCTGAGTTCTCCCAAGATCTGCTCAGCATGTCTGCATTTCTCATATCATTTGTACACTCAAGATTCCTCTTGGGACTCACAGATCCACTGGACAGTTTAGCAGGAAAAGGAATTTAGTTAGAGTAATAGGTAGATTTCTGTAAATTCAGACTCCACTTGGCCGCTACCAAATGAATGCTAATGTCCCAAATCTGCAGATCAACTTAAGTGATATAGTTATGTGCTATCTCTTTGTTTTAAAGGTATTCAGACCACTTATATTTTATTTAATGCTTAAGCCTACTAGTTGACATGTTTACCTTGCTCTCATATGTGTTTGTTGTCTCCGCTTTTATTTTTGATGCACTGGGGATTTTTGGCGTTTCATCTTTACCTCCACCTTTGACTTCTTATGCCCCTCTTTTGCAGGTGGAAAACTGCTGTCTACTCTAAGATTAATATTAAGCATCTTTAAATTTATCAAAATGTTTTCAAATAATATCATATTCATTCACATATGAGAACTATATTGTAATACTTTCCATTTCATTTTCCTACCCTCTGTATCTTATCATACATTCTATTTTACACATGTTATAAATCTGATGGTATATTATTTTTTATTAAGATAGAATTTTTCTTACTATGTCTTACTATGTCATACTAAGTCTTACTATGCCATCCCTGTTAGCCTGTCATTTTTAATGTATACCAAGCTAGTTTTAAACTCACAGAAATCTGCCTTTCTATGCCTTTCAGGTGCTATAATTAAACATGTATGCCACTATGGTAGGCCGTTATAATAAAATCTCTAGTTATTTTTACTCAGTATTTAGGAGTAGCATCTCATTTTGCTGTCAGACTGCTTTTGAATTGACTTTGTAGCTAAGGCAGACCTTAAACTTATCAACAGATTTGACCTTTGACCTTGGATCAAAGTAAACTTACTCAGTCATTGAGATTGTGTTATTAGCAACAGAAAACAGACTTAGGACACAGTGGCTCCTTCCCAATCTTTCCATCTCTTCTTGCCTGCCTTTCTCCCCTTTGTTTATTTGAGGTGGAGGAGGTTTTGCCATGTAGCCCAGGCTAGCCTCAAATTCCTACCTCGTTGGCTTCCTATAATTTCAGGCATGCACCACAACTTCCAGATGTTTCTTTTCTTGACTTACCAGTAATTGTGGACACTGTAGACAAACAGACAGAAAAAGTCTCAGTGAGCTAGTGTCCTGCTCTTATTAGCTGCAGGATATTCTCCATGTAAAAGCCCGCTGCTGTGTATATAAGAGTTCTGTGGGGAATGGCGCTCGGGAAAGCACTCTGAATTTGATAAATCCTCAGTGGATGGAATCCTCTTCTTAGGGTACAGGGACTCATATATTTGAAAGCCCTGGTCTCTTTACTTCATATTTCTGACCTTGTGGAGAGAGACTATGAATGCTTCTGTTGAAATCCCCAAGGTCACTTTAGCTGAACGTGGCGTGCTTGTCTGTCTTGTTCTCCAGCTGACTCAGCACAGTTTTCTCACAATAGCCCACATTACCCTGCACCTATGTGGATGCTTATTAACACTAAAAATTGACTGCTGATGTTAGTTATTCCACATGTAGGGGATTTTATTTTTCACTCTAGGTCCATCTGTCAAGGAACCAGTTGAAACTGATTGATTATGTGTACCGGAAAGTTAGGCTACATAAGATTAAAAACAGCCCTGCCTTTATGCCAAAATTCATCCCACAGAGTGTTTTCACTGGCTGTTACAAGTGTGTCTTGGCAGACTTTGCTTCTTCACCAGTAAGCCTGGAGAACTGGATTTTATTCAATAAAAGCTTCTGTGGATGACACGCTAATTGGTAAGATTTTTTTTTCTGAGTGATTTGGATGGTTCCTTAATATATTTAAACGTATTTAGTAGCAAAGGCTAACTTATATATTGTCTTTAAGAAGCAAATGCTGCAAACAGGAAGTCCTGAAGAAGATAGTATAAGTTGACTAAAGAGAGACCACATACCAAGTTGTGATGTCACCCAGCCCAGCAATCTAACTCCAAGCTCACTTAGACTTTTTTAAAATGATTGATCCAAGGAATAGTGCTAAGGGGCTACCCCAGAGCCACTGCCTGATCTAAGCTTGGTCCCACACAGGGTGTGAAAATGTTATCTCGATGATCAGTAGGCCGTGTATTTTAGATGTTCACATCAGAAACCTGGGAATCAAATAGGACTTTTCCCACCCCTCACATTCAAGACAGAAATATGTGAATTCTGTTCTATTCTGACAACCCCAGAACATCTGCACATTCTGTTCTCTATGCTTCCAGGGAGACCTTGTCAACCTCCATGATTTGATGGACCATGCCATAAGCTGTCTGCTTCTACCTTCACCACTTTGTATCACCCAGTCCAGTCTTGTAGGATATTGCACCAGCTCTGCCTTGGCTGCCAGCTGCTCAGAGCTCCTGTCATCACAGGAGGGACTTTAGTCCTTCCCAACAGTACTTCAGATCTTACAGAGACAGGCTTCTGTCTGCTTCTCCTGCCTGTGTCCAGCTCTGATCTGTTTTTGTTCCTCCTGTAGTTGTTGTTCTTTCTCTTTGGCCCCTTGTGCATAGAAGTCCCTTGATGGAGAATAATTTCCTCCTCACTCTCAAATTCACCCATCTAGTTCTTACTGATCTTAGCAATCCTGGTTTAAATGCCAGTCTTCTCTTAAGTCTTACGTGCCCTGCTCTGTGATGTTGGAGATGTTGGTGATATATATCACTTTCTCCTCCTATACTCTCTGCCTTCCAGCCCCACTGATCCCTCTCCTGCCTAGCTATTGCCAGGTCAGCTTTTTATTGGCTCAATCAGCTGCCTTAGGCAGGTAAGAAAAAACAGCAACACATCTTTTTAAAATTAAACAAATCCAGCACAAACAAATGTAACACAACCTTACAATTAAAGTAATATCCTGTAGCATAAATAAATGTAACACATCTTTGCCTAGTTAAAACAATATTCCACAACAAAAAATCACATTAAGATCACAAGTTACATGTTTTTCTTAGAAGCCACAAGTAAATATTTTTGTATTAATTTTCCATCAAAGAAGCTTCACCCCAAAGCAATGATTTTTTTTATTACTGATTAACAAAATTTTAAGCTAAGTATATTTCAGCCACTTCTTTTTGTACTGGCAAGAAGCTGTTTGCAGCTTCAGCTAACCATCTATTTATCTTTACATATAATGGGGTCATTTAATTTCCTTTCGTGGTTTTGTTTTTCAGAGTGCATGCCAGGGCCTGTGATTAATCCTGTCCATTACATGCCTAAGGAACTCCAGCCTAACCTTGGCTGTAGAGCATAACTGCTTTCTTTAACCATCAGCCTATTTTCTCAAAGATAGAACTTCCTAGTTTTTATTTTTCATCTTCTGTAAATCTCATATCTAATGAAAGAGAAAGTAACTTCTAGCCTATTTTTTGCCTTTTTTGTGTCTCTTATTGGAATGATTGGCAGAATGACCTAAACCATTTCTCTAATCATCTTGACTGTCCTAACCTCCTGTATCTTTTAGACTGTTTCAGAAAGTCCAGTTAAATCATTGATTCAACTAATTATCATTGTACTTATAAAAATAATTTTCATTATTATCTGCAAATACATTGCCCAGAAAGTAGTGGGGGATTTTCTCAAGAAACCAGCACGCTATACTAGATACAGTGGGATCCCTGAATATAATAATACAGCAGGAACATGAAGTACAGCAGAAGCAAGGGGCATTCTGGAGACACCCCCCCCCTTCAGGAGGAGGATGTCTTGTCTCTCCAGGTTTAGCTTTGCTATCTGATGAACTGAAATCTATAAGATGTATTGTTGACTGTAGTTCCTCTGACATCTCCACCGACAGTCGTTCTACTGGGTACATGGATAAGCATCGGGGCTCTGACTGATACCCAGGAACATAACCTTTGACGACAGACTCCAGTGATTTTTGTGCTTCCCCTGTACAGAGAGAGCTCATATTTGTACAGCTTTCCTACCCTGCCATGGCAGGCCCAGCCTTTCTCTCATCTTCTCTGTAGCAGAAAAGGAAAAACTTTTCAATCAAGCCTATGTCTTAATTAAATGCCACAATTCCCATAAGACATCAACAGAGACACACAGCCAATCCATGTTTTCCTGGTTCAAACCTTGATATCTCACTTCTGTAGGAAAGGCTTTGTGTACATCTCCAAGCTTTATTTCTTCTTTTTATATAATAAGCTTTTGTAGTCGAACTTTTGTATTGAATAACTCATCTGCGAACAGTACACACAAATGGTAATCACTTGGTAAACATCAGCCACCTTTATTGTGCCCATCCACTCTGAGACCAGAAAGGTCCATAACCATACAGAATGCCTGCTCTCCACATTCTTTTTCAGATAGTATAGCCTCATATAGTATAGTTGAAGTCACCCAGGACTTGGGTTGGGATCTTCTTATAGTTGTCCTGTTTGGTTTTTTTTGTTTTGTTCTGTTTTAATTTTATTCATTTTTAAGTATGTGTGTGTATGAGAGAGTGCAGAGGCCAGAAGAGGGTGTCAGATACCCAAGGACTGGAGTTACAGATGGTTGTGAGCCACCATGTGAGTGCTGGGAGTGGAACCTTGGTCCTCTTCAAGAACAGCTAGCATTCTTAACCACTGAGTCATTTGTTTCCAGTGAGTCCTATTGCCTACATTCCAAACAAGTCCATAGAGCTACCCTCCTGTTCAACCACACGGTCACCACAAGTCCACCTGCTTCCCAATCTCACTTGCACATTTCTTTGGCCAAAGTGTCCAAAATTTTACCTGCTCTCTAAACACTCTGAGCCCTTCTTTTCCTTGATTATTCCTCTGTTGTGCACAGTGTTTATCCCACTGTACTTAATGTTTTTGCTTGGTTTTGTTTAGCTCCAGCTCTGAGAACAGTACCCAGCACATGCTACAGCTTAGTAGATATTTGTTGGCTGAATAAATGATGCTATCTAGCTAAAGGTGAGCGGAGAGCCACAGTCTGCCTCTTTATCTAAATATGTAGAGACGTTCCCCCCTACATTAAGCCATATTGGAGAAGCTGGGCATCCTGAGGAAGGATCATGTGCTGATTGCTTATTGAACGGTTGCTGCGCTAAGTGTGTAACATGTTGAGCTGGCAGGAGGAAATGTGCTCGGGATGGCACAGCTGAGATGAGGCAATGCTTTTCACATGGGCTTCAGAATGGGCTGTAAGGGCTTCATACTGATTCTGGAGGCGGTGGGGAGGACTGTGGAAGACCATTATTCTAGTGCCTGTATGGGTCATGTTGAGATAGGCAGATGCCATGGAAGTGTAGTTGAGTGTTCTTCAATTGGCTTTCTGATTGGTTGGTTGGTTTTTGTTTGTTTTATTTATTTATTTATTTTTCTTATGGAGCACTTGGAACATTTCTTATTTGATGCTAGAAAATTTAGAATTAAGGATGTACCTGCCACACCCTAACCTATCTGTGTATGTACCAGGCTAGTTGATATTAGTTTAACCTTTGTTTTCTCTTGGAAGGCTGTGTATTACACACACACAGGATAAGGCAGCACGGATGTAAGCAGCCTGTTCCCTACCTTGTGTGGCTAACCCTTCTATCTTTACTTAGGAAGTAGAAGCTCAACTGGAAGAAGTAAAGACAAAATCAGAAAGGGAAATCAAGCAACTGGAAGACGAGAAAGCTGCCCTCAGTGAGAAGCTGCAGAGTTCTCTACTTGAGGTAAATCCTGAAAACACCATTGTTGATGGAGGCCGTGACCCCTGGAAGTTTCTGGCCAAATGGAATCGGAAGTTCACCACCTCCCTATGTCCTCTGAACAAAATAAAGGGCATCTAGCCAGGCAAGAAGGCTGCATGGGGGAGTGGGGGGGAGTGGCGAGGCATAAATTTAGCTACAAATAACAGAGAGCCTGATTTATAGTCTTAACAGAAAAGGCTTTTAATGCCTCACATAAAAGAAGGAAGCTGGAGGCCACTGCTGTTGATGGCAAGGGTGGTAAATCTCCTGTCCTTTTGCCCAAGATGCATTGTACCTCTGTGGGCCCCAGGCCCCAGCCTCCTAGGCCTCTCCTGTTATAACAACTATATTAAAATGGTATGACTGCATTGGCAGATAAATGTCATTCAAACTGAGGTATTTCTTTTGATTTTAAAATCAAGTAAAGCACAGGTTCTTAAAAGTATTGAGAATTAGTGGGAGAGGCTGGTAACAGGATCTCAGGGCCATTTTGAAGTCTGGTTGAACACCCCCCCCCCAAAAAAATATAAAGAGATCTCTTTTTCCTTGCTTCTCATAAAACCTTGAAGAGACCTCCTCATGCACTCAGGGACCTATGAGGCTGACTCTTCAACCCTCCCTAGGCACCACAGCCTCTAGGGAGCAAACCTATGGAGTTAACTACCAAACTACAGACCTCACAACACTGAAGTACTTTTAAGAACACAGAGACTATGTGCAAAACCATGTCAGTTGCTTAGAAATACATATCCATGGAGGTGGGTTTCAAGAGAACATGAGCGACAGAGTTAAATGTGGCCAGTGATTGTTTCTGGGTTGTAGTATATTATTTCTTCTGGCCTGTGAGTACACAATTGTCGATCATAATTTTCTCTAGTTATTTTTCCTATCTCTGAAATGGTCATTAAAGAATAAAAAAAAGGGGTGGGGGCTGGAGAGATGGTTTGGAGGTTAAGAGCACTGAGTGTTCTTCCAGAGGTCCTGAGTTCAATTCCCAGCAACCACATGGTGGCTCACAACCATTTATAATGGCATCTGGTACCCTCTTCTATAAACTGTATACATAATAAATAAATCTTTAAAAAAAAGAATTAAAAAAAAAAGAAAAAGAAAGGAAAGAAAAAACTACTGACCAGGCACTGAATAGGATCTATTATTTTGGTATCCCAAGTTGGCTTTGACAAAATCTCTGAAGAGATGGTTTCTGTCCTGTTGCATTCTGTGGAGCTGCACAGCAAGGAGGCCTCTCTCTCCCCCCTCCCTCCCTCCTTTCCTTCTCTTCCTTTGCCTCTCCCTCCCTCCTCTGATGCTCGGTCTTCTTACTGCCCTGTGACTGCTCTGCTTAGAGAACTTAAAGTATGGGAAACCAAGTATCACTGTTAAAAAAAAAATGATTTACTGAATAATGGAACTGTCCCCTTAATCCAGATTCTAAGTTGTTTTGTATTAACTTTCCATCCCAAAGCACCTTATAACATAGATGCTATTATTATCCCTTATTTGCAAATTGAGAAAACAGAGACAGAAAAGGTAAATCTACTTCCCTCAATACCATGAGATTTATACTCCAGCAGTGTTGGCACTGCTGTTATTCAGTATGTCACTGTTGCCTGTAGTGTCATCTTTAATGACTGAGGATCATTCAGGACCTGTCCTATGCCATGACCATGGATGGAGCTGCATTCTGTTTTCTGGCTTCAGTTCCTTCTGCCACACTAATGGTGCTGCTAACTTGTCAGAACTGGACATGGAAATGTCCGCTTGACCACATCCAGTTCTCCTGGCAGGTCGACTTCACATATGTGCTGCTGTCTCCAGAGAGAGCAGTAGCACCAAAAGGGGAGTGAGGGGTTTTTATTAGCGGGGAGAATGGCAAGAGAGCACTTAGGAAACAGGAACATCTACAAACAATTCTACTCCTAACAGTTGTGAACAATGGCCTTTGGAGGGGCCTTCTGCTCATTAGGCTATCAGGATGTTGGGATCAAACTGCTTTGCTGAGATAAGGGCCATATGGTTTCTGAGAAGTGTACAACGTTCAGTTTCCATTTCCCTGAAGGGGTGCATTCCTACATGGGTTGACCATATTAGTGCCTTTGGGGACTTCATCTTGGGCCAGCCTAACATCTTCCAGATCTCCCATTCTCAACTCCAGTCCCTTCTAACCAGGTCAAGCCATCTGGGTCCTTGGCTCAACCCTGTCTGTCTTCTCACCGTTCTCTACACAGTGTCTTGGGCAAGATTCTCAGAATTATTCATCTCAGTAGGTTACTTAGAGGTACATCAATGGTTACAAACTAGGCATTGTGACCCATGTCTGCAACAGTAGCTACTCAGACGCTAAAACATGAGGACTGCATAAGTCCTGCAATTTAAAAACAATGTGGGCAATATAGTAACACCCGGCTCTTAAACATGACAAGACAAAACAACAACAATAAAAAGCAAAACAGTTGTATATTTCATAAACCTAGAAAGACATACTCTAAAGAGCTTTCATATACAGCAGCAGCTTTCCTGTGATATTACCTACATTCTGCAAGAGCATTGTCAGAGGCATTCTCCATGGACCTGCTAATTCTAGAATTCATTTTCTAACATCAGAACCTATAACAAGGCCCATTCCTCCTTCCTTAAAATCTGTAATCCCCATTTTTCCCAACTTTGGCTCAATTTAACTTACACCGCTACATCCTACCTACCAGGTCTACTCTCTCATGCATACACCCACCAGGCAGAACCTTACTTCAATCTCATATCCTTCCTATTGTCTCTGGAAATCTGGTGTCCCTTCATGGTTGCCAAATGATACAGAAGAGGTTGGGGTCCCCTACTGGGGCTCTTGATTTCATTAATAAAAGACATTTGAAATAAACTCAAATGGAAGCTCAAGGACAATTTTATTGGAGTTTAAAAGGAGAAAGCCTCACTCAGGGAAGGCAAGCTGCAAGGTAAGGAAGCTGCCCAGAGGAGGAGAATGGAAGAGGGAAGAAAAACAACCATGCCAGTTAAAAGGTATGGAGGTCAGGTGGTTGTGGGTAAGCAGGCACACAGCAGCGAAGGGAGCTTTAAAGAACGAGTAAAGAAGTGCAAAGTATCAGAAAAGCACACTTACAGTCCTGCCCAGCATCTATAGGAAAGAAACCAAAGAAAGGAGCCATTGCACTTCTGTGATTCAAGCCTTCAACTGATGGGAAAATAAACACTGGTTGCTTGTAGAGATGATGCCATAGGAGGAGGTGAGCAGGAATTCTGGGAAATAAAGTACAGTGTCTCATTGAAGAAAAAAATTATTCTATTTCTCTCCTTAGTGTGGCTTGATGTGAGCAGCCTTCCTAGGGATGATTCCTTGGCCAAGTAATTGACCCAACACAACTGGAATGTTGGCCTATTCTCTTGACTACAAGGAGTTTTTCCTAATACGGTTTTATTACTACTTTAATATTACTGACCCTCTTCCATCATACCTGCTAATCTTGTTTCTAAGAATGCCTTTTCCTATCCTTACTCCCGGAAGACTCCTACTCATCCTTTCATATCCTTAAAGTTGCTTGCTTCTCCAGGCCAGAACATATTGCTTCAAATTCTATACACTTTTACCTGCATCACTGGGAGTGTTTTGAGGACTGGAAGATTTAACATGACAAAAATACTGTCTTTGTTACTTTTCTATTGCTGTGATAAGATGCCATGACCAATGCAACTTATAAAAGATAGTGTTTATACAGAGCTTATAGATTCAGAGGGTTAATAATAGAGTCCATGATGATTATGATGGGAATCATGGCAAGAAGAAGGCAGGCAGGCATAGCCCAAGAGCAATAGCAGAGCACTAACATCTTGTCCCCAGTTGCACATCTTCTCCAACAAGGCCACACCCCGATCCTTCTCAAACAATTCTACCACCCGGGGACCACGTATTCAAATACACGAGCCTATAGAGGTCATTCCTATCCAAACTACCACAAATACTCTCATGTGTTACTGGCATAAGTACACCGTTAATGGTGGTAATTGTTTTGTACATGTCTCCACCGAGTGTTGATAGAGTTATAAACCTATATTTCCTTCAAAAATGACAGCTTAAAGACAGAAACAATTTTAGGTATCTTATAGTCCTCCCCTTACTGCCTTCCTTCCATACCCTTCTTATGTCCACTATAGTGTAGGATGGGTACAAGAGCTATGTCCACTATAGGATAGGGTGACTATAAGTGCTACACGGGTTTGCCAGCAGCATCTGAGCATCCCTTGCAGCTATTGGCTTCATTTTCCTCCAAGTCTGCAGGAAGAAGCAATCTGTTTCATTGACAAGTTACAATTAGCTGGAGAATGATTATCAGCACAATTAGAACTTTATAATTGAATAGAGCCTTCTGGATACTTCTCTCAGTTCATCTGTGCAGCTCTTCAGTGCTGGTTATTTTACCCACTAGAATTTTTTTGAAAAGAAATTAAGCAATCTAATACTTATGTGCCTTAGGCATGTGATAATTTTTGTCCGTCCTTTACTTCATTTGAAAACGAGAATGAAATAGAACAGAGCGACTGTCCACACCTTTCCCCCGTAGGGCTTTCTCATTAGTTTTCTAAGTTACTATTCCTTCCTTGTGTCATGTGACTGTTTTTGAATGGACCCACTTTCCTTTGTCTGGGTTTCCCCACCCTCTGTGAAACTGCTTAGGTTTAGTTTGCCAGCCCTGGAATCTTTCTTTCAATCTCTAATAAAATCGCCCCCAAGCTTTCCTCTAAGTCTGTTCTTAAATTCTATCATTAATGAGATTAAAAATCCGAAGAAGGGCCCCCAGTTTCCCATGTAACATGTGGCACCCCAGGTGGGACTCCCAGACATTTCCATCACCAACTTAGCAAGACCT
The DNA here is from genome assembly GCA_004025045.1 of Sigmodon hispidus. Lineage (NCBI taxonomy): Eukaryota > Metazoa > Chordata > Mammalia > Rodentia > Cricetidae > Sigmodon > Sigmodon hispidus. The sequence continues at coordinate 16,982 of PVIH01014028.1, read as the reverse complement.
CCCCTAAGAACTGGCATCAGGGCTAGTGCCTGGCGGGGAGACGCCAACGTCTGTAGAAATGGGTTCAGGAGCCTGGGGATGGTTGAGTTTCAGACTCTGCTGCATAGTGTTCTGCCACCTGGAGTCTGAAGTTTACTAAAAACCTGAACAGCAATAAAATAAGTAAAATTTTAGGTGTGGCTTTCTGTGTCTCCTGCTGCCAAAATAGGAATCAAGCCTCTTTCACCAACTCCAAGGGAATCATTTCTACCTATGAATTCCATGGGGATGTTAATAGAGTGCCCATGTTGCACCTGTTCTGTCTGTGGGTTAAAGTTGTGTCTAAGGAAAGTGTGTTAGAATCCTAAACCGCAATTCCTGAGAAGGTGACCTCATTTGGAAATAAAGAGTGAGTAGATGTAATCGGTTGAGATCACACTGGGTTAGAGTGGGTCCTAGATCCAATGGCTGTTGTTCTTAGTAGGCTATGAAAAGACAAATACTTAGGGAAGGAAGTTACATGACCACTGGAGGACATTAATGTGTGGGCAAACCAAGGAAAAGCCAAGATTGCCTGTACCCACCAGAAGCTAAGGGGTAGGCTGGGGCCGGGTTCCCCCTTAGAGCTTGAAGGGGAAGCAGTGCAGCCCACACTGTGCCATCGGAGGCCAGTCTCTAGAGCTAAAAGAGAATAAATGGCCATTGTTTAAGCCAAAAAGCAGTGGGAATACATCACTGCAGTCCTTGGAAAATAATACAGCTTCCTGCAAATGCAACACACAGCACTTAGTTCCCACCCTTAGGTGCCCCCGCAAGGACAGCTTCATAAGCAAGAGTGCAATGACAGGAAATAGGAACAAAGAAAGGTGTGGAGGGAGCTGATGGCTGTGGTTAGTGCTGGACAGATTCAAAGTTCCCCACCCCCCTTTTCTCTGTCTGCCAGGCGGCCTTTTCAGGAGGAGATTAATGTGACAAGCTTTTTCCCTTTTTAAGCCGAAAGGATAATTCCTCAGAATTTTATTTCCTTCACTGGTTTTGCAAATGGATTTTGTGCTGGTTCCCCATCCCCCTAAGCATTTGGCTTTGCTGAGGGGCATGTAGAAAAGCCTGTTACTGTCAGCATGTGTTACTGGGGATGTAGAGGAGTTGTAAAGGAAAAGAGAAATATTCCTGAACTCTAAGGGTTACCTGGCTTTCTACCGTACCATGGAGCTGACAACTGAAATTCCCAAACTGGGCCTTAGTTCCTCATGAAGATGGCTTATGTTGTTGGATAAATTCCTCTGGCCCTGACCTGAAACAGAAGACAAGTGACTCTGGGTGATGAATGTGGTCATTAACCTGGGACTCAGTTCTCCTGGGTCAGTTAGATACATGCTAAGAAAGCTGCTGGAAAAGCCATTGCTAATTAACAGCTTGTTTTGGTCTAGAAAGAGATGAGCCAGTTGACAGTGTTCCACATTTTCTTCTAAAGTTATTTGTGTACATCTCTATAATATATTCGGTAGAGTGACTTTCCTTGGCCAGGTGATTGACCTGCCCAAGTTAACTAATCCTTAAAGGAGTTAATTTGCCTAAGGACAGCTTCCATTCTGTTGGTTGATAGACAACAATTTTCCCCTAATGAGTCTCTAATGCTTCTGCAACAGAATGAGCCTTAGCTAAACACAAAATCACCAGGGAAAGCATAAGCCAAGAATCCACTATATGTGGATTGAATAAGATTTGGATGGGAACTGGTCAATTTTAAAGCCCATTTCCATCTTTTACTTTATTAGAGTCTTAAATCCATTTTATTGAGGAAGAAAATGAAGGTGAGAATAGTTAGGTGATAAATGAACAACAACAACAAAAAAGGAAATAAAAGGGAAAAGGAACATGACTGCTTTGAGGTATGGTGGAAGAGGTTTATTGTCCATATGCGGCAGAGCATAGCCAGAGGCAGGACATCTGGGAGAGTCCAGAATGAACATGACCAGACTGAGCTAAACCACATAAGGAGAGGGAGAAGCAGAGAGAGGGGAACCAGGTGCAGCAGCCAGGAGGCTAAGAGTAAGCAAAAGGGCCAGGCAATCAACATGAGTGGATTGGATAGGGAGGGGGAACTGGGGAAGGGCAGCCAAGCCTGTGGGCTGGGCCAGGGTATACCAACAGGAGGACCCTGTAATAGGTAGGGACTGAGGAAATCAGGGTGAGCCTGATGGCCAGTATTTGTTTTCTATGTTAAATAGGCACCACAGCCATTTGTCCCAGCTTTGAAACATAACAAATCCCATATTCCTAGCAGCTGAGCCAGGATGGAACCACTGGGTCTAACCCTGTCTTGTTCTTAGCATGTGATCTATTCACAAACTTTACAGGGAAAAGAGGCCTCAACTCTATTGGGATTAAGAAAAATGACCAGGACTCCTTCTGTTGCCTCTGACACTAGACTGAGAACCTTTCAACAATGCTTTTGCCTACGTGTCATGTTAGAAGAGAAGCCTGAAGAATCAGAGGCTACTTCCCTCTGGGGTCTGTACTTCTTGCTCTCAGGCTGTCCTAGTCCAGCCTGAGGTTTCTGCTTGAGAAGCCTGGAGATGTTATTCTTCCTCAGTTTGTAGCAACTAGCCTTATATGTAGGAGTTCCCTGATAGAAAGTTTGGCATCATTTATGTATACTATCATATCATCTACAAATAATACTTCAACCTTTCCTTTCCAGTTTTTATCTCTATGATCTTCAGGGTTTTTTATTGCTCTAGCTAGAATTTCAAGTACTATATTGAATAGATATGGAGAGAGTGAACAGTCATGTCTTGTTCTTGATTTTAATGCAATTGCTTTGGATTTCTCTTCATTTAACTTGGTGTTGTCTGTAGACTTGCTATAGATTGTCTTTATTATGTTTAGGTATGTTCCTTGTGTCCCTAATTTCTCCAGGACTTTTATCATAAGGGGTGTTAGGTTTTGTCAAGTACCCTTTTTCTTCTAACAAACTAATCATGTGGTTCTTTTTCTTTTAGTTTGTTTATATGATAAATTACATTGACTAATTTTCATATGTTGGCCCATCCCTGCATCTCTGGGATGAAGTCTACTAGATCATAATAGATGATCTTTATGATGCATTCTTGAATTCAGTTTGCAAGTGTTTTATTGTTTTTTTAATCTACATTTATATGAGAAATTGGTCTGTAATTCTTTTTTTGTTGCCCCGGGGTGTTCTGCCACAAAGCTGGAGAATGAGACTTAGAAATTAGGTTTGGGGGAACAGAGAGGGAGGAGAAGGTTCTAGTTTTTTGGCAAGGGTACCTGCTGGGATACAGCAATGAGTTGAGGGAAGGAAGTTAGGAGCGAATGGTCTGTGGGGTCCATGGGAGATATCGTGGGGCAGGGAGAGCTATAGCTGTTGCAGTGCTAAGGGTGAAGCTGGGAGATTAGGTCTTTGCTATTTAAAAAGAAAACTTTATATACCTAATTGTTAATAATGCATCCGTACATTCCCATTATAGCTTCAAGTTTTAAAAGCCACTGTTTAAATTCCCCTTTATGAAAGAAATAGTATATTTAATCTTTTTTCTTATGATGGATCTAGGTTGTAAAAACATTCTTCAGTGTAGATGGACATAATGTATGGTATATGTAAAACATAAACGAGTTTGCTGACAGTCAGCTGCCTGAGATTTTGCTGGATAATCTTGGGCAGACATTTGCCCTATGTTTGTTTTAACTTTCTCAGAAACCTCAGAGGGGTTTCTGACAGCCAAATGAATTATTATATGTCCAATATTAGAAACAGCTCTTAGCATGTGTGAATAATTCTTCATAATATAGAACTTATTCATTCTCAAGGTAATGTTTAACTTTGATAGAAACCACCATGAACTTTCCCAGTGATGTTGGTTAAGTGCATACTACCACTACCAGCGCGTGTAAGTGAGTATATCAACACACCTTGACAATATTGCTATGCCCAAGTCTCAGAATTCCCCAGTGACACCGAGTCTGAATCCATATGCAAAAGGAAAGAGTCTTTATTCAAGCTTGAACTTGGATCCTCCATATGTCGGGCACAGTGGCACCATTGGAGAGCCCCAAGCCCAGTTAGGGTAGGGTTTTTATCATAGCAGAATTTGAGGTGAGGGGATTTCTAAGGTTCAGAATTACTGATTTGTCTAAGGGTGTCTTGGCAAAAAGGAGTAGGTGCAGTCTGGGCTAAGGGACATCTGGTGATCTTATCTATAGTGGATGGAATGTTAGGTATTTTTTCTCTGAATGAGAATATTAAGTATTTCCTCCTGATGCTGACTAGCCAGCTCCTGGGTGGTACCCGATTATGTTTTTTCCTGGAAAAGTCTCACCATAAACCAAAACTCAGGCCTACTTTCTAGGTTGTCTCCATTAAGCCTGCCATGGCAGCAGTGTGTTCAAGCTGCTCTGGGCTCTACAAATATGATGATTTCTAAGACCTTCTAAACACTGCCAATCCAAGTTTTAGAATTCAGCTCAAATATTTGCATGGCAGCCCAGTGAGAAGTTTTGCTAAGGTCTAGATTTCATGTGCCTAACATCACATCAACATGCTGTCATACAGCCAAGCCTACAACAACATGAATGATCCGAGGGGACAGGAAGCACAAAAGAACCTTAGAGGTGCTGTTCTGATGGTGGCGCATGAACCCCAAAGCAGAATGTTAAATGCCAGCCTCCAGGGTCTTGCTAGCCTAAAGTCTGTAATGTTTAAGAGTCTGTATATTACACTTGGGCTGTTGATTGTCCTGCCAAAGCATCTCAGTGAGTCAAGAGTGGTAAAAATAACAATGTTAACTGAGAGCAGAATTTGCACTCCCAAGCACTCAGAGAAGGTTACCAGAACTGGGTGTGGCTCTGGGTGTGACCCCACCAAAGTTAGCTGGGGTCTAACTAAATCTTTATCCTTGTTCAGACCTGGGTGTAGCTTTGAGATCTGTCTCCACCAAAGTCAGCAAAGATCCAATGAAACCTTTTTCCTTGTTCCTCATGGCCAGTATTGTGATTCTCTTAGGCCTACGGTGTTATTCATAAAACCAGTAATTAGTAATTTTGAAAAGAAACATTATTCTGGAAGAATCTTGGGTACATATATAACAAATTAGGGACAAAATGAGGAAGACAATTTTATAACAGCCTCTGCCTCCATTCTTTGCAGAAGGAAAAGAGAGCAGCTGCTGTAACTATTAGTGAAGTCCCCAAGAGTGTATGGGTATTTTCTCTGTACAAGACTTGGGGCTGGATGACTGGCTGAATGAGGCCCAGTTTTCTCCTTGGAGGGCTCACTCAAACTCAAATGGAAGAAACAGATATGTGCTTACAGGATACCATGATGTGATGAGTACTACAAGAATGTTGTAGAAGGTTTTCTGGGCCATTTGGGCCGGAGGTTCAGACCTGACCCGTGGCGGCTTTTGTCCCCCAAAGAAATGGATCAGACACCTATATTAACTTCATAATGTTTGGCCCATGTCTCAAGCACATTACTAGCTAGCTCTTTCATCTTAATTCAACCCATTTCGAGTAATCTACCAGCCACGTGGCCCAGCCCATGGCTCACCTGTATTTCTTATGTCTCTTCTTCGGGGGTTGGATGGAGACTGACTAACTCTGCCCTTCTCCTACCTGCCTGTCCTCTGATCCTCCACTCACTTCTACGGTGCTACGCATAGGCCAAACCAGTCCTTTATTTACAGCATACAGAGAACATTCCACCACACAAGAATATCAGAAAGGCCCTTAGGAGAGACGGGGCTCTCTGGGAGGGTTTAAGAAGGACATCTGCTGACATGGCATGATCTCACCAGGAAGAATTATTCCAGGACAAAGCACAAGATGAGATTCCCAAGGGCTGTGGAAGGGAGAAGGGGGAATCATAGACCTAAGAAACATTTTCTTGTTGTTGTTCACTGGAAGCCCTGTTGACTTGCTGGACACATACTTGAAAGATGATATGAGCTTTTTCTCGCTCCCCGGCCATCTTGGCGGCTGGTCTCGGTTGGGGGCTGTCCCGCACTTAAGGCAGGAAGATGGTGGCCACAAAGAAGACGAAAAAGTCCCTGGAGTCGATCAACTCTAGGCTCCAACTTGTTATGAAAAGTGGGAAGTACGTGCTGGGATACAAACAGACGCTGAAGATGATCAGACAAGGCAAAGCGAAATTGGTTATCCTCGCCAACAACTGCCCAGCTTTGAGGAAATCTGAAATAGAATACTATGCCATGTTGGCTAAAACTGG
>PVIH01014028.1:0-10653 GCA_004025045.1 Sigmodon hispidus | reverse complement strand
AAAACAAAAACAAAAAAAAAAAAAAGAAAGATGATATGAACCCAAGCCATGAGCTATCCAAGAGAAAGCAACTGTGATATCTCAAGTGTCCTCAGGCTCTGAGGGACTGGCACTGTCCATCTGTGTTGGCTGAGGGGTTGAGTTCAATCTCACTGGGAACAAGGTGGGTTCGTTTCACCTGTTGGAGAGATTCCTGGCATCTGTAGAGAATTTCTGGGACCCAATAAGACAACATAAGGCAGGGCAGAAGCTCTCAACTGGGATTGAGATGAAGGTTCTGCCAGCTCTGCCCCAGGCCTGCTCACGACCTCAGACAGGTGTGAATAGCTCCTCCAGATCAGCTCCCACATACATCATGGTGGTAAGCACAGAGAAAGCCCTGACTTGGTGTCTACAAGCCCTACAACAACCTCCAGGCACATGATAGTATTCTCTTCTTTCTATGCATAGAAACTAAAGCCCTATGTTGCTTCTTTTAGTGAAATAGCTGCAATAACTGCTCCATACCCTAGAGACTTGTGGTAATAGCCAGCAGAAACCATATGATAGCATTTCTTGAAACCATTAAACATTACATAAATGTAAGGTGACCTTTTAGTATCTATTACAGTCCCTGGCACTCATTTCAGCAAAGCACCATTGCATTAGGTCTCTAATTTAAGATGGACAAAGTGCTACCATTGAAAGATTGTCAACTAAACATTAAAATGATTTTAAATATGCTATCCAGAAGATTTCCTGGGAGTGAGAGATTTTTTTTAATAGAAAAGAAACCTTTAGATGAGGTTAAATAACTGAAAGATTTTAAAATAATCACCCTTGCTTGGGAAGAAACACTTTGGTGGATATTTTGGCTGAGAAGCAGAGTTTTATATTCTGCTGTGTGCACTATTTATATTTTGGTCCACAGGGCAGTGGAGAGAGCACTGGGCTGAACCTGAGAACCCAATGGAGAGCCTAGGAGAGCTTCAGGGGCAAGTAACATATGATACTCTCAGTCCAGAGGCCAGAGTGGCCATTCCTGCTGGGGGTGCTTCCTGGAATGACAAACTGGTAACAGCTACAGAATAGTGAGAGTCACTTCTGGTTGGAGTTCAAAGAAGTGAACAGCTGAAACAGTTGTATTCTGGCTGCCGTTCAGAGACTTGTACTGTTCCAACAGTGTTTCTAGGCTTGGAAGTCCTCAGCTTCCTCCTTTTAAATTTTTTAAAATTTTTTTTTTGATTTATTTATTTATTATGCATACAGTTTTACAGAAGAGGGCGCCAGACCTCATCATAGATGGTTGTGAGCCACCATGTGGTTTTGCTGGGAATTGAACTCAGGACCTCTGGAAGAACAGTCAGTGCTCTTAACCTCTGAGCCATCTCTCCAGCCCCTCAGCTTCCTCCTTATTGCTCTCCACAATAAAGTTCGTTTGTATAATATTCAAGTGTTATCCTCCAACCTTTTTTAAAAAAAAAATTGTTTTATGTTTATGTGAGTGTTTGTATGTCTGTGTACAACATGTGTGCCTGGTGCCTTTGGAGTCCAGAAGAGGGTGTCAGATCCCCTGGAACTGGAGCAACAGATGGTTGTGGGTCACCATGTGGGTGCTTGGATTCAAACCTAGGTCCTGAGAGAACAATCTGTGCTTTTAACAGCCGAACCATCTTGAGTCCACCCCCAGCATCTTTGAATGATGTGTGTGACCTGAAACATCGGGTGCACAAGGTCAAGTGAGAGAGGGAGAATTCTCAGTAGCTACTGGAATTGTCAAGCTATGGGTCACTTCCCTATGCTGGACCACGTGTTTGTGAGAATAACAATTGTACCTTCTTAGTTCTTTTTCCAGCACTTGATGTGCCTACAAATGGCTGATGTTCCGCACTGCACCTGTTATGTAAACTTGTACCTGGCAGACAGTTGAATAATGAAACAAAGAGTGACACTCTTTAGTCCCAATAATTAAAAGGTTAGATTAGGAAGCTCTTAAAACAAACTTTTGTTTTAGAAGAACCCAGAGGTCTTTTTTTTTTAAATCACTAATGTTGGAGGCATGGTCTTTTCTTTCTTTGAGAAATATTTTTATTAGCCTTTTTGAATAACTGCAATGAAATACCTTGGGCATCTCTATGACCTCATAGGGAGTTTTATCTAGCCCCAGTTTTGTAGTGTGACCCAACCTGGTAATAGTCAATGTCAGAGCCAAGACACATGCTGAAACAAAAGTGTGGTAATATGTTACATATTTAATAAAACCTGAAATATCCAGAGACAGTACATAGTCAAAATCTTGGCAGACAGCTCAAGAATTTCTTGATCTTTCAGTACAAGGGCAAACAGCTGGGATTCAATAGCTTACACCTTTAATCCCTTAACTCCAGAGACAGAGCTTTCCTATTTCTGAGAGTTCAAGGCTGGCTACCAAATAGAGTAGCTCATACCTTTAATCCTAACCTGGATGGGATACAGCTGGCAAGAAGGGTACGTAAGGCCTCCGTAAGAAAACAGCAGAAGAGAAGTGACCAGGAGCGAGGCTGAGGAAGTTAGAAGATAGCTGGGTGAGATTTGACTGTGGTGTTTCCTCTCTCTGATATTTCAGCCTTTCCCTGATATTTGGCTCTGAGTCTCTTCCAATACAATCTGAATTCATGTTACACGAAAGCTCATCTATGAAGCAGGAATCCAGAGAGAAACACAGTTTAGGGCCTGTGGAACAACTTGCTCTTTCTAAAACTCACTTCATGAGACTGATTTTCCCTTCTGAAAATAAGATCCCAGTGACTTAGAACTTCACACTAAGCTGCACTGCTTAAAGATCCCTGTAAGTCTCTATGCCCCTAGCTGTAGACAGCTTCCCAATGTAGCAACTCTTAGAGGAAAACCACACCTAACCAGCAAATACTTCTGTCTCTGGTGTTCAAGAAGATGGACACCAATGAATACAAACAGAAAGGACTACCATGTTAAAGAGGAAGCTAAGCAACCTTTATCTCTCACATTGATCTGTTTATTGTACTAAGGATACTTGTCATGTGCTGTACTTCACTCTTGACTATAGGCACTCTCTCGCACAGCAAGAAGATCTCTAGGAGATAGTCATCCTGCTTGAATGAAACTCTCTACTTTTATTCCACCACTTTAACTCCAGGAAATCATTAATTATTCCACTGTCTAACTTTATTAACTTGACCATTTTTGTTTCCCTAATAAGTGGAATGATACACTATTTGTTTTTCTGTGACATCAATATCCATGTGACATTTTATGCAATTGGACTTTTTTCTCTAAGGCAAGAAAAAAAAAATAACAAAGTCCAAGGGCTTTGAGGCAGAAAAGGGAGCTGGGAAAGGGCAGTAGGTGCAGGGTGGAGCAGAGAAGGCCCAGGAAAGAAGTCTACTGGCCTGCACTGACAAATGGCACATGTGGGTTTTGACTGGCAATATGCAGACTCTTTCATAAAGGAAAGCAGGGTTGATGTCTTAGTCATGGTTTCTATTGCTGCAATGAGATACCATGACTAAAAAGCAAGTTGAGAAGGAGAGTGTTTATTTGGCTTACACTTCAGCATTGCTGTTAATCACTGCGGGAAGTCAGGACAGGAACTCACACAGGGCAGGATTCCAGAAGCAGGAGCTGATACAGAAGCCATAGGTGGGTGCCCCTTAATGGCTTGCTTAGCCTGTTTTCTTACAGAACCCAAGACCACCAGCCCAGGGATAGCACCACCCACATAGGCATGGACCCTCCCCCATTGATCATTAATTGAGAAAATGCCTTCCAGCTGGATCTGATACAAGCATTTCCTAAACTGAGGCACCTTCCTCTCAGATGACTCTAGCTTGTGTCAAGTTTACACACAAAATCAACCAGTACAGTTGGTTATCTCAAAGTATAGCGATCCAGTTATCTAAGCCCTGAGAACTAACAGTGTGTTTTTCCATGTGAAAGTAATCATTACCCTTACATGACGGACTTTAATAGACATTACAGTACATGAAGACGCAGAAGGTAATTTTGTTCCAGGTCAAGTTGGGCACAAGTGCTCAAGGACCCACCTTCCAGCTCACACTGCCTCTTCCTAGGCTCCTCACCTAGGATCTCAAGAACAGTTTTAAAAACACAGATGCAAGCCAGCACATTTGTCTACGCTAAAAAAAAAAAGAAGAAGAAATCAGTTTGAAACATGGAGGATCTTGATTCAAGGCCATGTAACTATCTCATGAAAAAAAAAATTAGGTTGCAACTTACCACCATTTAATGAAACTTAAGAATAACTCTGTTCTTGCTAATCTTATCTCTGCTCTCCGAAGGCAGTAGTTTTCATGATAAACAGAGAAAGAAAAAAAACTTTTTGCCCTCTTTCATTTCTGTGCAAAGGAGAGAAGGATAAATATGAACAAATTCAGTTGTCTAAACACTCTGAGGCCTCACTGTTAGGAATCATTCCCACAGTCTTCCCGTCTCCCCTTGGTCAGGCTTCCAGTCACTTGTAGAGTTTCATGTTTCCCAGTCCTGCACATGCTACAGTCTAGGGCACAAGTATAGCAATAATGATGACTATAGTTAGCTTTACTGATCACTGACTGACTTCCAGAACTGCCCTCTGACCTTCCCTAAGCCTCCCTGGTTCAGGCTCAACAAGGACCATCTGTGTGGCATACTCGGGACTGTTTTATAAGGTGGTGAAAGTGTGGGAAGGCTCCATTGCATGAATTCACTGATGATGTGAACTGGGCAAGACATTTACTTTTTCTTGGGTTTGTTCTACAACTGTGTGAATTATCTTGCAGACTGCAAATTGGGACACAAGGACAGAGCCCACACTAACTGTACACCTGGCTGAGTTCTAGAAACTTCACCATCCCAACCTTACCATCCTACATCAACCAGTGGGATGCTCAGTGGTCTCTGAAGGTCCTTTCTCCATGCTTTCTGGTTTTAACAAACCAGATGAAATCCAGAAGCTTCCATTTGTCTCATCTTGTCATTGTTTTTGCCTTAGGATCCATGCTCAAAGCCAAAGGAACCTTCCCAGACACTGCCCAGAAAAGAGGGCCCTGAGAAGCTCACAGCTGAAGAAGCAAGCAGCAGTGGTGAAGAAGAAAGGTACAGGCTGACTGGCAGCCTTCTGAGTGTGCCAGGCATAAAGACTCTGACAGGAAGGGCTTGCTTGTTCACTCGTGCTTATGGTTGGCTTACCCTGATGCTTAGAGAGAGAACAGTCATATCTTGTATGTTCTATACAGCTATGGCTTTCCATAAACTACCTTGTTTAACTTTCACACCAACATAGAGGACACTTTATAAAGAACTTTACGTTCAGAGAGATTAATAATTCTGCCCAAGACTCAAGCCTAGACTGGTTATAGCCTTTTCTTCTATGGTTGAAGAAGAAAGGGGATCTCTGTTACCAGAAGCCCCTATGTAGCCCATCTATGTTTGCTGCTGCTGCTTTATCACCCATCTTCAAGATTTGTGATGTTTACCTCATGGTGAGCTACCTTTGTGCTTGGCTTGGCCATGGTTTGCTGGGTTCACATGCCTTTGGTCCCTAGCTGAGGGGCCAAACTAAAGTTTAACTTATCTTTAAGTGAGAACGTATCTCCCTGAAAGACATTTGTCAGCATCTTCTCTAGGACGCAAAACTGTTTAAGCTTTTGGTCAGCTTTTCAATAGGAAGAAGTCTATCATCTCCCACTTCACAACTGGGATGGCCAGTAAAAACTATGAGCATGCTTTGAAAGGGTGGAAGGCTGGGCAAAGTGTTTTGGGTTTTTTTTTCTCTTTTTTTCCACATACAGGAAAAAATTAAAAAACATAGTTATAAAGGTCTATTTCTTGGAGCTTCTCAGGTCTCTCAGGAGAGCTCTAAGTTTGAAGTCTCTTATTTGTTAAGCACTCACTAAGATCAGGCAGCTCCTACAGAACCTTGTACAGTAAACTCAGAACATAAGTCAAAGGTTTCTTAGTCTAGTAACTCCTCCAGGAGCTCCCTCCTCCCAGGTAGGAGCAGTTGAAACCTTTAATCATTATATTACTCATATCTTCAAAGGATTGAAGAATCCCTCAAGGAAGGAAGCGACCTACAACCTCCACTGGGCTCTGTGCTGAAGGAGAAGGCAATGGAGACTGGACATCAACCAGGCGACTGGCAAAGCCAAAAGAGCAAACTACAAACCCAGGTAAGACACCTCTGTATAAGATATGCCTCAATCATCCCAGAGTACAACTGTGCCTCCTCCTACAGACAGCCTTGGAAAGCACACAGGGCCAGTTTCTATTAAGCTGGGGAGGGTGTTATAGGTCCAGGGCAAAGTAGACTGCTTGGATTTTTTTTTTATTCATTAAAAACTTCCAGTGTTCAAACATATACATATATGAAAATAGATAAATATTATAGATAAAGGTGCTCGCTATTATTCCAGAGGCCACTGGTTTGAGTCCCAGCACCCACATGGCTAACAATAGTTAGGTGATCCAACACCTTCTTCTGGACTCCTAGGACACTGTACATGAATGATGCACATACATACATGCAGGGGAATCAAGTATACACATAAAACAAAATAAGTCTAAAATGATAAATGAATAAAATAAAATCTCAAGAAATTAATATTCATTTTATGTGTATGAGTGTTTTGCCTGCATTAATTTCTTCTGTATGCTATGTGTGTAGTACCTACAGAAGCCAGAAGAGGGTGTCAGATTCCCTCAGGACTGGAGTTATAGATGGCTGTGAACCCTCATGTGAGTGCTGGGTGAGTGGAAGGGCAGCCAGTGCACTTGAGTACTGAGCTACCTCTCCAGCACCCCCACCAAAAAAAGTTAAGTAGAATGACCATAAATAATTCAGAAACCTCATTACTGAGTGAAATTTCAAAGGATAGAAAAACAGTACATCAAAGAGATATGTGCTTTCCCCACTGCAGAATTATTTACAGTCTCCAAGATACAGAATTGTGGTGGCTTGGCAGGGCTAGAGGGTGGGGGGGGGGTGGAACATGACCTTCCAGTACAATCTATCAATAAACAAATCAGATAAAAGTCCTTGTATTTTATATCCACAAAAGGTAGATCAGACAATAAACAGTCTGTGTCCTGGGTTTCTGCTTCTGTAGGTTGCATCTGTTGTGAATATGTGCATACCTTTTTGTTGTCATAATTGTCTAAACAAAGCAGCTTGATGGCTGTTAGTTATATAGTATTTGGTGTTATAAGTAATGTAGGGTGGCTTTACTATAGGAAGGGGTGTGTGTGTGTGTGTGTGTGTGTGTGTGTGTGTGTGTGTGAGAGAGAGAGAGAGAGAGAAAGAGAGAGAGAGAGAGAGAAAGAGAGAGATACAGACGCTGTTCTATTGTATACGGTCATGGGACCAGTCCTCCACAGCTAAAGAGAGATAACTGTATTTTCTGTCTTATAGAAGAGATGTTAAATACTAAACACAGAGCATTAGAAGAATTTTAGGAAGAAAGGCCTCAGTAAGGAGTGAGATCTAAGGCATGGGAGGCTGCCCTGTAGACCTCTGCAAGGTCACTTTGGTACTTCAAATTCTCTGGGAAGGTTCCGGTCTCAGGCCATAATCCCCTCTTTCCCAGCACTCAGGGCTCTACCTGAAGAGTCTTTCAGACCACTTACTGCCAAAGCATCTGAAGGCTTATACCCTCCCTAGCCCCTCAACAGTTCCAAAGATGGATGTTCAGCAAGAATCAGGAAAGGCTGCCTTAAAGGGCAGTAGTCCTGGGGTGGGGAGAGGCCTGAGGTTGGCCTCCCAGCTATAGCAGGCTCTGTAGACATGAGCCAGTGACCACAGAGTGGACCTGCAAGCACTTGGGAGGCTGTCAGACCATGAGAGGGAGAAGCTGAAGCAGGTCTCCAGGAGAGCTTCAACACAGCCAGGACACCTCAGCCCAGCTTGAGGTTGTCCACCAGAGAGCCTTGTGCATACTTAAGAAAGCCAAGGTTCAGAAGCTCAAGGTATGGTGATCCTGTGAAGTGGGCAATTTGATGGCCATCTGCCCTGCTAGGCTCTGATGTTCTGCACAATGCCTTCCATCCACTGTTTCCAAGGACTACAGAAACCATAAGGACATTGTTGTTCTAGTACCCTTTCCCACAGGAAGAAAAGGCTCAGAGAGACTCAGTAGCTTGCCAGCCAGAGTCTGGTCCATTGTGAACCTAGTTCGTTTTTTTTTTTTTTTTAAAAAAAATGTTGTATACTCTTAATAACATAAGAACAACTTATATGAGGCATCATGGTGGCATATGTTTATAATCTAGAACCCCAGTAGATGAAGGAGGGGAACACTATGAAACTAAGGTCATCTGGACAATACTGAAAGACTCTGTCTCCAAGAAAAAGAGCATCTTGCCTTCATGTCTTTAGTGGTATTGTGTGAGGCATCCCAGGGACTCAGGTTCACCAAGGTAACCTTAGGAGAAAGGGGAGAGCAAGTTGAGAAGGACCACTCAGCTGGAAAAAACCTTCCAAAGGGTACGGGAAGCTGTAGTGTGGTGGCCAGGTCCCAACATTTAATCCAGCAGGCAGTTCAAACAACTTCAGCACCTCACTCATCGTACCTTGTACTTCTACCTTCTAGCCAGTTTCAAGCATCACATTCCTTCCTGTTATCTTAGGAAGCCTCCTAAAGAGGCATCTCACAGATAGACAGCAGACCTGGAAGAGAGAGTAAAACTGACCAAGGCCCCATGAAGTAACAAATGGGTAGAGTTTAGGAACCACCATGCCACTGGACAGCCTAGAAGAAGGCAAGGCAGCTGAGGTTCCAAGGGGAAATAGGGCTGATGGAGATGCGGATGCTGTGTTGGAAGCATTTTTCACTTTTAGAAGTTGTGACAAGGCCTAGTTAAAGAGCACTAAGCAAATCTGCTTTCAATCCAACAGTTAGTGATTCAAACAAAATCCAGAAAGGGAGTGCTTCCATCCTGGCAGCTTATTTAGGTTCCACAAAGAAGGCTGTTGGAACACATGTTCATCTGTTTTTAGAATGAGATGACTGTGAGAAATGAAAGGGAGAAGTTATGAGATAAAAATACTTACTACACCGGGCAAGATACAGCCTAATCTGAAAAATAATCAAGATAGAGCAGAACGGAGACAGTTTTCTCTATGATAGTAAACACCAGAAGAAACTTCCAAGAGAGAACAGACGTGGAAAGAGCAAAGGAGTATGCTTATTTTCCTTTTGCTTAGTACTAAGAGGCTCTTTATAGTATGGAGTGGATTGCCTTCATTAAAAACACAAAATATGCTTTAAAAAGAGAATGGCTCCGTACATACAGACTGTGTGGTAGGCACTCCAGAAAAAAGAAAACAGCTAAACCATGTTATTCTTCTATGTCTTCTTCCAAATTTTCCTAAAATCTATAAGAACAACTCAGCTCACAGGATCCTAGTCTGTGTAAAACCTGCTGTAACTCTGGCCTGTGTGCTTGCCTGGACTTTTTCCCTTCAGGCTACAGACCTCAGTCTTTTAGAGGGAGTAAAGGAAGCGTCCTGAGTACCCCACCATCATAACCCTGCCTCTCCCCAACAAGGTCTAACTCTCCAGTATGATAGGGCTTCAGAGTATTTGGGGATTAGACAAGGAGGGTTTGAGGCCCCATGGAGAAAGAATACTCTTCATATCCGGTAGTATAGGCACAATTTTTTGGAGACTTTGGAATAGTTTCAACAGGTCTTTATTGCCGGCTCCAGTAAGTGTAGAACTAGTTCCCAACTGAGACCAGAGACATCACCTGGGAATACAGTTCAACGGTGGAACAGGCCTTGCATGTGATAGACCAAGGTTCAAGGTTCAACCCTCGATGGACAAAATATGAGAGTGGGAGTCAGGTGGGTGGGAAAATCCTGATTAAAGCACACTTGTCATTCAGAAGGTGGGGGAGGTCAGGTAGGTAACTGAGTCCCTTTGCTACTCAGTTCCTTTATCAAATGCAGAGAAAATTAAGCTATGCGCTGGTGTTGAAGGTCATGTAAAGTACCTAGACTAGGACACAGTCAAGAGCTCAGTTTCTAGAGGTTCTCTTCTTATCACTGAAGCTCCTACAGCTCTGGGGACCACATAGTGCTGAGCTCTGAGGACAACATTTGATTCACATGTGTGGGCAGAAGTTTCTGCCCCACAAGCCACTCCCAAGTAACCACTCAAAGGCTTAATTATAAATGCTCAGTCCGAAGTCTCACAAACTCAGAGAGATAAGCAGGGGATGTACTCACTCACTAGTGGTCTCTAAACAAACAAACAAGAAAAAAAAAACAAACATGCCCAAGCGGCAAACCACAACCACTGAACAGCTTGGGATCAGAAACACCCTGGACTGACCCTTCAAACCCCAGTCCAACTATAGGAACACCTGACTCACTCTTGAGGGAGGGGGGAAAGAACTGGATTTGGCCAGAAGTGGAGACTGATCTAAGCATTATTGGGTCCGTGGGACCATAGGACTGCCTGCTCCCTGCCCAGGGAGGGGATGGGGAGTTGCAGAGAAGAAAAATGACCAGATGTGTTGGGAGGGGGAAGAGACCTTGAATAAGGATATACAGGGATGGAAAAAAAAATTCAGAGGGAAAGCTGAACACAAAGAAAATATATGTGTAGCAATCTTATTTGTATTTCCACCCTTGATAAGCCATGCTTATGATTCTTA
>PVIH01014027.1:16349-55899 GCA_004025045.1 Sigmodon hispidus | reverse complement strand
TGACAGTCGGGGCTGGAGAGATGGCTCAGAGGTTAAGAGCACTGACTGTTCTTCCAGAGGACCTGAGTTCAATTCCCAGCAAAACCACATGGTGGCTCACAACCATCTATGATGAGGTCTGGTGCCCTCTTCTGTAAAACTGTATGCATAATAAATAAATAAATCTTTAAAAAAAAAAAAAAAAAAAAAAAAAAAAAAAGAAGTTTGACAGTGATAACTAAGTGTATGTGAGGTTTAATTTGTAGAAGGATGCCAGAGATGATAGTAAAAACAACCTAGGATCTATACAAATCAGCTAGACTGACTGACTTACCTAGTTGTCAGAAAAGAACAGCAGTTGGTGTTTTGTGATATTGCAGATTCCAACATTCCCTTGGATTTTAATTGGAGAACAGGAGAAATATGAATCTTGTACACAGAGTAAGTAGTAGGAGAACCTATTTACTCCCTTCAGAAAGGCAGATGTTCCTCTTTGTTTTGAAAATTAAAACTTTCAGGGTAAGATAAAGATAATTTTTAAGTGCCTCACTCTTTTTTTTAATGACTTATTTTTATTTTTATGTGCATTTGTGTTTTGCCTGCCTGTGTGTCTGTCTATTGGATCCCTTGGAACTGGAACTAAGCAATTGCGAGCTCTCATGTAGATGCTGGGAATTGAACCTGGGTCCTTTGGAAAAGCAGTCAGTCCTCTTACCCCCTGAGCCTTCTTGTTAGCCCGTAATCCCTTAAATTTTCTTCCCTTAATTTTATGTGTCTAAGTGTTTTACCTGCATGTGTGTGAACCACACATGTTTCTGGAAACTTGGGAAGTCAGGAGAGGGTGTCAGATTCCCTAGAACTGTAGTTACGGTGGTTGTGAACCATCATGTGGGTGCTGGGAACTGAACCTGGTTTCTTTGCAAAAACAAGTGTCCTTAATCTTAAAGCCATTACTCCAGCTACTTTTTTTTTTTTTTTTTTTGGAGAACTTCATTCATTACCCTCACTCCTTCCTTCCCTCTAAACTCCTCCCCTCTCCAAAGTCATGGTCTCTGATTATTGGTGCGTGCGTGTACATGTGTACATGCATACATACCTTCTCACTCCAGTTAGTATAGTTCCTGTATATATGTCTAGGGCTAATCGCTTGAGACTGGACAGCGTATCACTGTATACGGGAGCTCATCCATGGACGAAATGAATTTTTCTTGTTTCAGTAGCCATGACCACCTGTAGCACTTTATCTAGGGAAATTATGCTATCCAAGTTATCATATTAACTATATTGTCATTAGGCAGATCTTGTTCAGGCAACTATTCATTCTCTCTCTCTCTCTCTCTCTCTCTCTCTCTCTCTCTCTCTCTCTCTCTCGTTGAGGTTTTATTGGTTTATTTTTTCTGCCATCACTAGGGGACACTATTTAGCAATAGGTGTTTTATGCCTCTGGCTCTTGAAATCTTCCTACCCCCTCTTTCATGCTATTCCTTGAGCCTTAGGTGTAGGAATTGTGTGGTAGATATGTTGGTTGGGCAGCCTACAGCCTCTTAGTGCCTGTGTTTTGAGCAGTTGTGGGTATCTGTTGTTGAAGGAAGCTTTATGGATGAAGGTGAGAACTGCACATTCAGACTGGGCCAGTGCACGGGTGTCCATTTACTTCTCCCTTTAGTGTGTGTGTTGTACATGTGCATGCACTCATGCTGTGGCATCTGTGTGAAAGTTGGACTCTCCTTCCCCCACGTAGGTTCCAGGGGTCAGAGCTCCACTCATCAGACTTACAGCATCTGTTGAGCCACCTTGTTCCCTCTTATTTTTTATTTTTATGTACTTTTTTTGTGGCACTAGGAATTGAACATAAGACCTAGCAACATGTGGGGTGAACTATTGCAGCTTTCTCTGTTTGATTTTGAGATGAGGAATTATGTATGTAGCCCATGTTAGTAAAGAACAGCATTTCCCCTGCCTTGGCTTCCCTCCTGTTGGGATTACAGATGTGTGCCTCTATATCCTGTAGTAAAAAGTTTCTGTATCCCACCCCAGTCCTCTTCTTCAGCCAATCAGTCCTAAATGATCACACAAAGGTTTATATTAATTACAAGCAGTTTGGTCTATGGCTCAGGCCTATTACTTGCTAACTCTTATACTGTAAATTAACCCATATTTTTGTTTATGTTCAGCCACATGGCTTGGTTCCTTTTTCTCAATACAGCATTCTCACCCCACTTTCTCTGCATCTAGCTGTTCTCTCTTGTTCTGCTCTTCGGCTTCCCAGAATTCTCTTAGTCTGGTTGCCTTGCTTCTATTTCCTGTCTAGCCAGGTGACCAATTAGCGTTTTATTTTATTTTTTTATTTTTTTAAAAAACAATGCTTTTATTTTTTTTTTAAACTTTATTTATTTATTTGCCTTGGTGTTTGCCTGGAACTGGAACTACAGACAGTTATGAGCTGCCATGTGGGTGCTGGGAATCGAACCCGGGTCCTCTGGAAGAGCAGACGGTGCTCTTAACCGCTGAGCCATCTCTCCAGCCCCCAATTAGCGTTTTATTAAATCAATATTTACAATGACAAATATCTACAGTGTACCAAGGCATAATCCTACAACAATATCCAGCTCAGCTATGTTCTGTGTGTGCATGTCTATATGAATGTGTATACTAGGTAGCCTTAATCCAGAGAACATCCTTTGGTGGTGTTCCATCTCTTCCTTTTGAAGATTTATTTATTTATTTTTATTTTATATTTGAGTTCTTTGCCTCTATGTATGTATGTGTACTGTGTGTATGATGTCCCCACAGAGGTCAGAAGATGGCATCAGAACATCTTGAATGGAGTCATGCATGGTGTAATTTATTGGTGTTTTACCTGCATGTCTATGTGAGAGTGTCAGAAGCCCTGGAACTGGAGTTACAGACAGGAGTGAGCTGCCGTGTGGGTGCTGGCAATTGAACCTAGGTCCTCTGGAAGAGAAACCAGTGCTCCTAACTGCTGAGCATCGCTCTAGCCCTACCCTGCTCTTCTTAAAATATTTTCTTGTTTTATTTCCTTATAACCTTCTCATCAGATACTAGTTTAATTACTTTTATATGCATATTTACTGAGACATGGCACTCCTAACCCCCAGTTAAAAGGTAGTCCCCAGCAGAGGCTGTTTGTGTTACCACCAACCCCATCTAGTTCAAATCTACTCTCATTATCTGCTCTTCCCAAATTCTCGGCCACCAAAGGTGCAGAGAACTAATCTTTTGAATGTTCGTCCCAATTATACCCACAGCATTCAGCACTCAGATGTTGGCATACAGCATGGAAAGAACTTGATAACTGGATTTTTAAATCTTCCCGTTATCTCATTTTGAGAATGACTACTATAGAGGTTATGAACAACTGTGTTCAGTTTATAGAAAAGGGAGATATACACCCTCTATATCAGCTAGTAGAGGACAGAAGCTTTGCTTTGTTGTAGTCAGTAAACTTTTGTTTGTTTGCTTTTGTTTTTCAAGACAAGTTTTCTGTGTGTAGCCCTGGCTGTCCTGGAACTCACACTGTAGACTAGGGTGGCCTCAAATTCAAATTTACCTGCTGTTGTAGAAAGTTTTCCCAGGCCCTTTTGGGCCCAGGAGGTTTGGAACCTGGCTCATGGAGGTTTGGAACCTGGTCCGCAGTGGAGGCCCACGTTGGGAAGCCATATGTTGTAGAATGTTTCCCCGGGGTTTGTGGCCTGGTCCGCGGCGGCTTTTGTCCCCCAAAGAAATGAATCAGACACTTATATACTTTATACTGTTTGGCCCATGTCTTAAGCACATTACTAGCTAGCTCTTTCATCTTAATTCAACCCATTTTTACTAATCTTCCCACCATGTAGCTAGGCCCGTGGCTCACCTGTGTTCCTTACATGCTTCTTCTTTGGGGGAAAGATGGAAACTGACTTAACTCCACCCTTCTCCTACCTGCCTGCCCTCTGATTCTCCACCCACTTCTGAGGTGCTCTACATAGACCAAGACAGTCCTTTATTTACAACATACAGAGAACATTTCCACCACAACCTGCCTCTGCTGGGATTATTGATGTGAACCACCACTGCTTGGCTGTTTTTGTTTTAAGTTCTGTTTATTTTTATTTTATATTTTGTTTTGTCTGTGCACCATATGCATACATTGCTGTAGAGGCCAAAAGAAGGCATTGAATTCCCTGGAACTGGGATCCTAGCTAGGCAATTCAGAGAAACTCTGTCTCTGTCTCAAAAAAGAAAAAAAAAAAAAAACCCTCCTTGAAACTGTATTCTTTGAAATCTTCTCTCTAGTACCCAGTAAGTTCTTAATACTTTTAAATAGGAAAGACAGTAAAACTCACTTTTTAAAAAATATTTATCTATTTATTATGTATACAGTGTACAGAAGAGGGCACCAGATGTCATTATAGATGGTTGTGAGCCACCATGTGGATGCTGGGAATTGAACTCAGGACCTCTGGAAGAACAGTCAGTGCTCTTAACCTCAGAGCTGTCTCTCTAGCCCCAAAACTCACTTTATAGTTAAATGGAGACACCCCACCTACACATTTGCACAAATTCTATTTTGTATTATAATAAAAACCCAGAGCCAGATATTGTGGGAAAAGCTGAAATACCAGACAGAGAAACAAGCCATGGCCACTTCTCATCCTCAGGCCTGTCTGTCTCCACAAATCCTCAGACCCCAAGCCTCTTCAGTCCTCAGCCCAAGAGGAAAATACCAGCCAAAGCTGAATTCGTCCCTCCCTTCTCTCTACCCAGCTATCTCCCTTCCTGGGTCAGCTTTCCTAGAGCTAGGATATGTGCCTTGCTATTAGGCCTTGAACCCACAGGGACCCAGAAATGGGATTAAAGGTCTGAGTCCTAACTACTCCCTTGACATTCATGGCTCTGTGGGTGGCTCTCTCCTCTGATATATCACTGGGCTGGAGAGATGGCTCAGTGGTTAAGAGCACTGACTGTTCTTCTGGAGGACCCGAGTTTGTTTCCCAGCATCCACGTGGCAGCTAACAACTGTAATTCCAAGATCTGACACCCTTACACAGTAATACATACAGGCAAAACACCAATTCACATAAAATAAAATAAATATTAAAAAAAAATGTATCACCACACCCTCTCACACATGCACTGCCAAGACTGTTAAACAGAACCTTATCTCAAAAAACCAAAAAAAAAAAAAAAAAAAAGTTTAAAGTGAGGCACTACCAAATTACAGTAAAAACCATTAAACCTACTTTCATGTTGTAAAATGTTACCATTAATAAAGGTTTCTTGAATGTCCTCTAGGATTGAAAAATATTTGACTGGTATGTACATCCTTTAGTGTGTACCACCTTCCTGGTGAGTTCACTTCTTCATGTGACTGTTGTTTTTTAGCACATATGTTGGGAAGCTTAGTTACATAGAAATTTCTAGGATACCTCCCATGGCAGAGCAGAAAGTAACTGTGTATCTGTGCAAGGCTTCAGCATAGGAAGCGGGTATTTTCTATTCTGAAGGCATTTTATGAGCAGAAGTGAGAACCAGAGGGTATGTACACATAACACCGAGTCATAGGGAAAGGATGTTGTTTGTTATATGTATATTTTTGAAACAGAGTCTTAATGTAGCCAAAGCTATTGTTAAGCTCTTTAGTTTTTCTGTTGAGAAAGGGTCTCACAATGCAACCTTGGGACTAGCCTAGGACTCACTGTGTAGAGTGGCTGGTATTGAGATTACAGTTATACACTATCAAATCCCTGAAACTTTAAGTGGATTTTGCTCAAAACCTTTAGAATCCATAAGGCTGAAATCAATCTAACAAGGCCTAGATATTTAATATATCATAAATAATTATATTCTAGGCTTCTAATAAAAATCCAAGTTTATAAAAAATATAACAAGTAAACATAGACTCGTTACAATATAAGTCACTAGCTGCTGGGGCTGGAGTGGTGGCTCAGCAGTTAGAGCACTTCCTGCTCTCCAGAGAACCCAGCATCCACATGCTCTCTCAACTCTGTAACTTCAATTCTGGGAATCTGACACCCTCTTCTGGCTTTAGGCACCATGCACATACATATAGGCAAAACACTCCAAAAATATAAAAATAATTTTTAAAAAGAACTACATTTAAGAGCAATCATTGGAAAAAAATAAAAAAGATCAATTGTTGGCTGCTGCAGGCTTTGCATCTGACTTTGGACTGGGTTTCAATTCTCAGCACTCATTTGGCAGCTAATAATTGTAACTCCAGTTCTTGAGAATCTGATGTCCCATTCTGACCTCTGTGAGCACTAGACATACATGTAGTGCACAGACATATAGTTAGGTAAAACATCCATACACATAAAATTAAATAAATCTTTTAAAAGAAAAATAAATTTAAAAACTATTTTAAAAACCCACAAACTTCCTTATCTCATGTCAAAGACCAGGTAGCCTCCTCTTTGTTCAGCTGTATGAACCTTTCAAACATAGTTCTCCTCACTAATACAATAGGATACCAATAATAGTTTCTATCTGTTCAAAGTAGTTGTCAAGATATGTGAAACAAACATAAAATTTCAAGTTCAGGAGCTGGAGAGATGGATCAGTGGATAGGAGCACTGACTGTTCTTCCAGAGGTCCTGAGTTCAATTTTCCAGCAACCACGTGGTGGCTCATACCATCTATGATGACATCTGATTCTATATACTGTATACATAAGTAAATAAATCTTTAAAATAATAAATATTTTTTTAAAAAAAATTTCAAGTTCATCTAGTACATGACTGCTAAAAGTACGAACTAACACTATGCTTCTGCGTAGTGTGTGTGTATACATACCCATATATATTTATATATATATATATATACACATGACTACAAAATTCTCAGGAACCCCACAGGCACCAACCCCATCTAGTTCAAATCTACTCTCATTATCTGCTCTTCCCAAATTCTCGGCCAGCAAAGGTGCAGAGAACTAATCTTCTGAATGTTCGTCCCAATTATACCCACAGCAACTGTCAACTATCAAGCCTGTCAAGTTCTACTTTCTAAATACTTCTATGATATTTCTCTTCTGTTTCAAGTTAAACATTTTTTGTCAGATTATGTAATAGCCCTAACATTTCTTTGACTTTATGTCACTATAGCCTTGAAGTTTCTATTATTTTTTAGTAACTAATATCAGATAGTACAGTTTGTAGTCCTAATACAGAACACAGTATTTTCCCATCTTTTATTTGAGACAGGATCTATGTAGCTCAAGCTGGTCTTAAACTATGTAATTAAGGCTAGTCTTCACTTCCTGATGCTCCTGCCTCCGTTCTCAAGTGCTGAGCTACATAGACCACAGGTACATCTGGCTTCACAAAATACAATAATGTTGGTAATAACACAGAAGTAGCTTTAAATCTTACCCACTAACTCACTGTCTAGCCCAGGCTGCCCATACTTGGTTCCCCTAGTGCTGGGATTACGCACAGGCACACACCAACCTTATTGAAGGGTTAGGGCCTCTAACTCAGAAATCCACCTGCCTCTGCAACCACACCAAGCTTCTCTCTTCCTTTCATGTCATCTATCTCTAACCTCACTTTCACCACAGCCCCTACCCTCCTTGCCACCCATCTCTCTCTAGTGTGCTCACCTTCTCAACTTAAATGCTCTTAATCACTGAGCCATCTCTATTTTAAATATTTATTTTTATCTTTTCATGTGAATTGGGGTTTGCCTGTATATATAACTGTGTAAGGGTGTCAGATATTGGAATTACAGAGAGTTGTTAGTTGCCATGTGGGTGCTGGGAATCAAATTCAGGTCCTCTGGAAGAACAGTCAGTGCTCTTAACCTCTGAGCCATCCTTTGAACCCCTTTTTATTTATTTTTTTAAGAGTGTGTGTTTGGGGGGCTGGAGAGATGGCTCAGCGGTTAAGAGCACCCTCTGCTCTTCCAGAGGACCCGGGTTTGATTCCCAGCACCCACATGGCAGCTAACAACTGTCTGTAGTTCCAGTTCCAGGCAAAATAAATAAATAAAGTTTTTTTTTTTTTTTTTTTTTTAAGAGTGTGTGTTTGTGTACTTGAACATATGCATATGTTCATGCCCAAGGAGTCCAGACAATGGTGTCAGAATCAGGGTATTTGGAGTTATCCGTCAGTAGGTTCTTGGCTAAAAATTTGCAGCAAGTGTTCTTAACCACTGAGCTATCTATTCAGCCCTAATTAATAAAATTTAAAGACTATTTCTTTAGAAGAAGGAAAATAAATCACTTTTGATGAAGACATAAGCTACCAAATACAGTGCTGAGCACATAAATTAGTAATTATGAGAATAACCTCAAATTAACACTGTAAATTTGTACTTAGTGTTTTCTTTTGTGAGCCAGGGTTTCCCTGGCTGTCCTTGAACTCAGAAATTCATCTGCCTCTGCCTCCTGAGCACTGGGATTAAAGGCTTGTGTCACCACTGCCTGCCTTTAGTGGATTGTTTTGGGGGATGGGTGGGAGTTTGAGAGACAATTAATTGGGGTGGCTCACTTAAAGTTTCAGAAGTTCAGTCCATTATCATGGTGAGAAACATGGCTGCCTGCAGGCAGATGTGGTGCTGGATAATCCTACATCTTGCAAGCAACAGAAATTCTACTGACACTGGGTGATATCTTGAGCATAGGAAATCTCAAGCCTGCCCCCACACTTCTTCCAACTAGGCCATACCTACTCCAACAAAGCCACACCTTTTAATATGCCACTCCCTATGAAATTATGAGGGTCAGATACATTTAAACTACTACCGTAGCCATATTATGTTTCTTTTCACTGATGTCATACTAATAGTACTCACTGAAGATGGAAAAAGAGGAAATGTAGCCCAACACTGGGAGACAGAAGCAGGTAAATACTTGCTTATTTGAGGATAGCCTAGTCTATGTAGTGAGGTCCAGACTAGGGTTACATAGTGACATTCTGCCTCTAAAAAAAAGGGAAGAAAGAAAGGAAAGGAAAGGGTAAATGTTATTCCCTCATAAATTGGACTATTGAAAATCTTTGTTTTGGGGCTGGAGAGATGGCTCACAGGTTAAGAGACTGACTGTTCTTTTAGAGGTCCTGAGTTCAATTCCCAGCAACCACATGGTGGTTCATAACCATCTGTGATGACATCTGGTACCCTCTTCTGTATACTGTATACATGATAAATAAATAAATCTTTAAAAAAAAAAAGAACATTTTTGTTTTGTGTTTAGCACTGTGTAGAGGGGGAATAAAGAAACCATGTTTCCAAATAATTTACATCCTAGCTAAGAAACTGCTAATATGTAGAATGGTTTGTGACATTGAGTAGAAGAGCGCAAGATTAATACTTACCAGGCCGGGAGACACTCTGATCAAGATGGCTTTCACAGGGTCAGGCTCATCCATCCATCGCACTGGAAATTTGCTGACCTCTGTGATTTAAGTTAGCTCTGGATGAGACAGGGAAGGAGGGAGGGAGGAAGGAAGGAAGGTAGGAAAGAAAAGACTGATTTTGTTTTAAGGGTCTTAACATGTAGCCCTAACTGTAGACCTCACTGTGTAGACCAACTTGGCCTCAGACTCATGGATCTGTCTGTTTCTGCCTCCTGAGTGCTGGAATTAAAAGCATGTGGGATGATGACCAGCAAGAAGTAAACAGATTTAGGGGAGGGGTGTTGAGGAATTGGGGGAAGGAGAGAGAGACAAAAAAAGAATGTGTATGTGTAAACAATTCTTAATTGAGCTTTAAATTTATTTATTTTTATTTCATATACATTGATGTTTTGCCTTCACGTATTTTTGTCTGAGGGTGTCCCTGGGAACTGGGCAGTTGTTTGCTGCCATGTGGTTGCTGGGAATTGAACCCAGGTTCTCTGGAAGAACAGTCAATGAGCCATCTCTCCAGCCCTTTTTAGTTTTTTGTTTGTTTACTTTTAGCATTTAGACCATTACAAAAATTTAAAGGTCTTTCCATTTGATAATGGTTATGTTTATTTTTTGTATTTAGTAGGTTAACTCTGTTAGCAAATGCTTAGATTCTACTTTTCTTTTGACTGTTAGAGCTAATTTTTTTTTAAACTTTATTTATTTATTATTTGTTTATTTATTTGCCTTGGTGTTTGCCTGGAACTGGAACTACAGACAGTTGTTAGCTGCCATGTGGGTGCTGGGAATCGAACCAGGGTCCTCTGGAAGAGCAGACGGTGCTCTTAACCGATGAGCCATCTCTCCAGCCCCTGTTAGAGCTAATTTATGAGCTACACTTCTAATGCACAGCAAATGCTCTTGAGTGGATCTTGGTCTGTTTTCTTTTTCATGTGTGTGTTTTGTGTGTGTGTGCGCCTTGAGAGACTCTCTCATTGAAACTAAAGCTTGTCTTTCCCCTAAGCTTTTTTCCCTGAAATTTCCTGGGGTCCAACTGTCTCCCTCACTGGGGTGGATCACAGGCATGCCTAACCATCCCTGGCTTTTATGTGAGTACTGTGAATTCAAACTCAGAATCTCTTGCCTGTGCAGCAAGACCCATAAATCATCTCCCTAGTCTGGGGACTGGTGGGTTTTTGTTTGTTTATTTGTTTTTTCTCTCATTTTATTTTATTTTATTCATTCATTTGTATGTGTGTGTATAAGAAAGAAAGAGACAAACGGCAGACATACAGACATGTTGGAGGTCAGAGAATGACTTGGTGGTTCTCTATTTCTTTTTTCTTTTTTTTTTTTTTTAAAACTTTATTTATTTATTTATTTGCCTTGGTGTTTGCCTGGAACTGGAACTACAGACAGTTGTTAGCTGCCATGTGGGTGCTGGGAATCGAACCCGGGTCCTCTGGAAGAGCAGCTGGCGCTCTTAACCACTGAGTCATCTCTCCAGCCCCAGTTCTCTATTTCTAACATGTGAACCCTAGCAGATGAACTCAGGTGCTTAGGCTTGACAGCAAGCTACTTTATCCAATGAACCCTCTTGATGGGTCCTAGACTGATGTCTGATAAAAGTCTAGACTACTTTGAAATTTTGGGTGGATATAGTTTTCTCCCCTCCCTCCCCTTTTTTTTTTTAAATTTTATGTGAATTGGCCTTTTTGCCTGCATGTATAACTGCGTAAGGGTGTCAGATCTTAGAATTGCAGACAGTTGTGAGCTGCCATGTGGGTGCTGGGAATTGGGTCCATGTGGGTCCTGGTCCTCTGGAAGAGCAGTGCTCTTAACCACTCATCCATCTCTCCAGCCCCTCCCTTTAAAGATTTATTTATTGTGTATACATCGTTGTCTGCATATATTCCTTCAGCTAGAAGAGGGCACTAGGTTCTCATTTTCAATGTATATTAATATCAACTTATTAATGACTTTAAGTTCTGTAAACATGAGATTAGACTTGAAAGTATCTGGAATTGTTTGTTAATTACAGTATCGACTACATCCACTCATTTATTTTATTTCTTTAAAGATTTATTTATTTACTGTGTATACAGTATACAGAAGAGGGTACCAGATGTCATATCATCATAGATGGTTGTGAGTCACCATGTGGTTGATGGGAATTGAACTCAGGACCTTGGGAAGAACAGTCAGTGTTCTTAACCTCTGAGCCATCTCTCCAGCCCTCACTCACTTATTTTTAAGACAGAATCTTTCTGTGTAGCTCTGGCTGTCCTGGAACTCATCCTGTAGATCATGCCTTGAACTCATGGAGGCCGACTTGAGCCTCTGCCTCCTAAGTATTAGACACCTAGCTTAATTTTTTCCCATAAAAAAACTTGCTAAGAAATATATAATGTAATTGACAATATTTTATTCATTCAACAATTTAACAGTTACATTTTTCTTTTTTTTTTTTTTTTTCTTTTTTTTTTTTTTTTAATTTTTTTTTTTTTTTTTTTTTTTTTTTTTTTTTTTTTTTTTTTTTTTTTTTTTTTTTTTTTTTTTTTTTTTTTTTTTTTTTTTAAACTTTATTTATTTACTTATTTATTTGCCTTGGTGTTTGTCTGGAACTGGAACTACAGACAGTTGTTAGCTGCCATGTGGGTGCTGGGAATTGAACCCGGGTCCTCTGGAAGAGCAGACGGTGCTCTTAACCGCTGAGCCATCTCTCCAGCCCCCAGTTACATTTTTCAAATACTTGTTGGAATACCCACAACAAGTTTAGGGAAAAATTGCACTCTCTGGTGGTTCTGTCTCTTGTCCTTGTAAAGATGCTTGTTTTTCCAGTTCTTTGTTACTATTTCTCCTTGGCCTCAGGTTTTTTTTTTTTTTTTTTTTTTCTTTAATTGCCTTTGTCCTTGACTGTTTAAAAGTTTATTATTATTATTATTATTATTATTATTATTATTGTTTGATCTGGATGTTTTGCCTGCATGTATGTCTGTGTACCAAATGTGTGACTACAGAATCCAGAATAGAGTATCAGATCCCATAGGGATGTGTGAGCTGCTCTGTGGGTGCTGGGAATCTAATTTTGGTCCTCTGGAAGAACAGCCAATGCTCTTAACCAAGAAACCATCTCTGTTACCCCCACTTAACCTTTTTTCTTTTAAAATATTTGCTTATTTATTTACTGTGTTTCTGTAAGTGCCTGAATATGCATGTGCTACATGCCTGCAGTATTCAAAATGTGACTGTAAGAGATCCTTTGTAGTCATAAGCAGTTGTGAACCTTGACCTTCTAGAAGAAGACCAATTGCCCTTAGCTGCTGAGCCATCTCTCAGTTTTGCTCCTGAACATTATTGACAGGTAGAAATAAAATAATAATATTATCATATCAAAAATTACCCAGTGTTTCTGCTACCTGGCTAACAGTTTTATTAGCAATCCAGATAGCAATCCAGAGGCTGGGAAATAGCTCATTTGATAGTGCTTGCTTAGGGTGCTTCACAATCCCTGGATTTGATCCCCAGCACCTCGTACAACTGGGCAGGTAGTACACATCTGTAATCCCACTACTAGGGAGGTAAAGAGGCAGGATCCTTAAATACATAATAAATTAAGGTCAGCTTGGACCATAAAAGACTGCACCTCAAGTAAACAAAATAAATAACTCTCATTTTCTTGTTAAGCCCTTTCTGCTTCTCCATAGTGATTTTAAAAAAGTTTTTTTTAAAGCCTGAGGGCTTAGCTTTAGAGTGTTGAGACTGGTGTTACATGGACTGTGTCTGGACTCATTTCTGCTGTAGCCTCCCTACCTTAGGGTCTAGGCCCTGACTATCCTGTGCTGTCATACTAGAAGCCTTCGGGGATTGCTAACTAAGATAAATTAAGGCTACTTACTTTTTTTTTCTTGTATTTTTCTTTTTATTTTCTCTCATTTATTCATTTAAAAATTAGGAACTGAAGCTCTGGAGGCTGAAATAGGACAATCCTAAATTTAAGGGACAGCCTGGGAAAATTTAGAGACTATTCCAAGATTTAAAAAATAAAAAATAAAAAAAAAAAACAATGAAAGGGCTAAGCTAGGGTGTTACTGGAAGATTGCTTACCTTGCAACAACAAGACCCTCACCCTTCCCCTAGTAATGGGTGCAGGGAGAGGCCCATTATAATCTCCTATAATTCTAACCTTTGGAGCTCAAAGGACAGCCTGAGTGAATTTAGCAAAACCACTGGCTCAAAAAGTAAGATAGACAAATTAACAACAGATAAGGAAAACTGATTAGAATTCAGCAGTAGGTAAAACCCTGTTATACAGTTTAGGCAAGCAGATGCTCTTCCCAGGCAAACCTTAGTCTCAGTAATCTTTCAGGTTGTTTTTTTTTTTTTTTTTTTTTTTTTTTTGAGTTTAATAAATCAAGGTTTATCTAACAAAGTGTATGGAGGGTGATAAGACTGACATACAATCAATAGGTCTTAAATCTCTTTTCAGTAGATTCTCTCTATTTTCCTGCTTAGCAGTACAAGGCAGGTAGAAGTTTATTTGAACACAATCATTATAGCTGACCTCTTCAGAGAAAATCAGGATGCAAATAGCACTAGACACTTAGTAAATAAGTCACAAGCCAAGAAGTTCAACTGTACAGTTTTGAAATCTAAGCTGTAGAGTTTCTGAAATCTTAAGATTGAGTGATGTGCATGTCTTCATCTGCCTTAAGAGAGTATTTGGTCTCCTCCCACCTGCAAACTGATAAGCCCTGTTTATTTGATTTGCAGCCCAACTAGCATATTTGATGTCTTTTTTCATTTTTGTACTTGCTTTTAGATCAGAAGCCATATGACTTGCAGACATGTAAAGCCCAAATACAGCTCTCATGTTTTGGTTGTTGAGTTTCAGTGCCTGTGCAAAATACTTTCTTGAAAGCTGGAGATTTTCAAGTCCACCTTGGGTATATTTGACTTCCGCATGCTGCTAACAGTGTAAGTGGTTGTGTGGATTAGTCACCATTAGTTCCTCTAAGCAAAAGGCGGCCTTGACATATTCATGTTCATTGATACAAAGTTCTGCAAGTTCATGCCAGGCTTCTTGGTCTCCAAGAGATTGTTCCAGATACTCATTCAGCTCACGGATGAACTCCACATTTTCCTCCTGGGCTTTCCAAATGGCAATCTTATACTTTCTTTCTTTTTTTTTTTTAAACTTTATTTATTATTTATTTATTTATATTGGTGTTTGCCTGGAAGTGGAACTACAGACAGTTGTTAGCTGCCATGTGGGTGAAAAATATGGAACGCTTCACGAATTTGCGTGTCATCCTTGCGCAGGGGCCATGCTAATCTTCTCTGTATCGTTCCAATTTTAGTATATGTGCTGCCGAAGCGAGCACTCCAGCCCCCAATCTTATACTTTCTTGCAGCAGTATTAGTTGGATCTTCTTGCAAAATTTGGTCATACAGTTGTATAGCATCATCATATCTTTCCATAGCTTCAAATCGAATTTCTGTTAACTGCTTAACTCAGGGAACTCCTGAAGATAAAACAACCATAGTCTAGGGCTGCAATCATTAATTAATTCTTCTCCAACTTCCTTAATTTGTTCACTATTTCTTGAGTTTTCTTCTCTCCATTTTCTCATTTTATCTCTCATTTCTTCCTAGGTCACATCGTAATGCTCTGTAACCTCCGCCATCTTCCTAGAAGAAATAATCTTTGCTGCCCTGGAACTTCCTATTTAGATCAATATCTATCTACCTCTGCTTTCCCAGTGCTAGGATTAAAGGCATTTCACCATGCCTGGCTTTTTTTTTTTTTTTTTTTTTTTTTTTTTTTTTTTTTTTTTTTTTTTTTTTTTTTTTTTTTTTTTTTTTTTTTTTTTTTTTTTTTTTCTTTTTTAAAGATAGATTTTTCTGCCTGGTGAGAGGGCTGGGAGCTGGAGGCTGGAGAGATGGCTCAGCAGTTAAGAGCACTTCTTCCAGAGGACCCGGGTTCAATTCCCGGTACCCACATGGCAGCTCACAACTGTCTGTAGTTCCAGGCAAAACACCAAGGCAAATTAAAAAAAAAAAAAGGTTTTCTCAGTGTAACAGCTCTACCTTTCCTGTCCTGGAACTTACTCTGTAAACCAAGCTGGCCTCAAGCTCAGAGATCCTCCTGCCTCTGCCTCCTGAAAGTTGGGATTAAAGACCTGTGCCACCACTGCCCACATATCACTCTTACTGTAGGTATTTGGCCATGGCTATACCTCTAGTTCAGTTTAGCGGGGGGCTTAAAGTTCTTGAGGAGACAAGATAGATGAAAAATAAATAAAATATAGCATATTGGGAAGACCCTTTTGAAGTTTGAAAATCTTTTTATTTTATTTTATGTGAATTGGTGTTTTGCCTGCATGTGTAAGGGTGTCAGATCTTGGAATTACAGACCGTTGTTAGCTGCCATGTGGGTGCTGGGAATTGAACTCAGGTCCTCTGGAAGAACAGTTAGTGCTCTCAACCTCTGGGCCATCTCTCCAGCCCTGAAGTTTGAATTTTAAGCTCATGCCTGTAGTCCAAGAGTTTAAATTTCAAATTTCAAAAACACTTTAAGACTATTACAAAGAACTCCTATGTACCTTTACCCACATTCTCCGGTTGTTAATTTTTTAGGTGCTTTGTTGTTTTGAGACAGGGTCTCATGCCCCAGGATAACCGCAGTCTTGCTACATATCACTAGGATGACCCTGAAATCTTAATCCTCCTGCCTTTGCTCACTCATTTCTGGGGCTGAGAATGCAGGCATGTGCTACCACACCTGGCTACGTGTTTTGATTTTTGATTTGGTGATTGTAGTTGTTACTGCTACTGGTCTGTCTTTGGTTTTTGTTTTTAACTGTTTAGTTGTCCAGTGTCTTTTAGACTTTCACTGAGGGTGTCAGAATTCCTCTGGGTTGAGATGGGATTGTTTTACTTTTAAGAGAAGATAATTCTCCTTTAATAGTTTCTACTTTGTTTATAAAATAGTATGTAAGCTTATGTCCTAAGAGTGAGAGAGCAGTAGTTCTGTAGAGGGTATCACGAATGGTATATATTGTGAAATGACTTCTTAGAGCAATTAAGAGAAGGTGCTGCTGAAGATCATGAGGGATTGTTAGCATGAGGCTCCCCATAAGGAAGGAAGCTGAGCTCATAGGACTTCTTAGTGTACTTTTTTTTTTTTTTTTTTAAGATTTATTTATTTATTATGCATACAGTTTTTACAGAAGAGGGCACCAGACCTCATCATAGATGGTTGTGAGCCACCATGTGGTTTTGCTGGGAATTGAACTCAGGTCCTCTGGAAGAACAGTCAGTGCTCTTAACCTCTGAGCCATCTCTCCAGCCCCCTTAGTGTACTTTTTAAGTAGAATCTAACATAACAGCAGAATTTTAGGCGCAGCAGCGTGGTAGGCCAGCACACACCTGTAATGTCAATGTTTGGAGGGTGGAGTCTGGAGGATCAGGGATTTGTGTCCAGCTTTGACTACATAAGACTCAATCCCCCAAACAGAAAAGAACTCTGGAAGTAGAAGCAGGCAGATCTCCAGAGTTTGAAGGCAGCCCGGTGTCTACCCACTAAATCCCAGGCCCATATAGTGAGACCTTGTGTCTTAAGTCACTGTTTGATTGCTGTGAAGAGACACTGCGAACAAGGCAACTCTTACAAAAAGCCATTAGAAGGCGGGAGTGGTGGTGTAGAATTACATCCTGAGGGGGAGGAGCACCACGGCTTTGAGACAGAGACTAACTCTGACAGGGCCCACCCTCAGTGACACACCTCCTTCAATGAGGCCACACGTCCTTACCCTATTAAAGATTTCCCATGTAAGTCAAATATATGAGCGTATGGATGGGGGCCAGTCTTATTCAATCCATACCACACCTTGTCTCAAGTGAGAGAGAGACAGCAGAAGGGGATGGAAAGACGGTACATACATGGTGCACATGCATGCACAAGCCAAACACAAAATAAAATTAGTAAGACTGATTTCTAAAAAGAGCAAAGAAAGATACAGTAAAAGCATTCATTTAGACTTAGGATTTTGTTGAATGCATGTTCTAGAAAACTAAATTAGGTAAGGTAGACAAGGAAAAGAAAATGAAGGATTTGATAAGAGTAATGTCGTAATGCATCAAAATTCTGGGG
Source organism: Sigmodon hispidus (assembly GCA_004025045.1). NCBI lineage: Eukaryota > Metazoa > Chordata > Mammalia > Rodentia > Cricetidae > Sigmodon > Sigmodon hispidus. The sequence continues at coordinate 38,415 of PVIH01014027.1, read as the reverse complement.
TTAATTGAAATAAATGGATTCTAAAACAGATTGAGGAGTTAGAAAATGAACTGGTGTCTGATGAAATTGTAGAGCCAATGGAGGGGAGTAGGAGAGTTTAGGGAGAGGAGGGTGTGGGGAGATCTTAGAAGTCACTAAATCTGAGGAACTGCACAAACGTGAATCTTCTATGCAAACATTGGAATGAATGGGCCAGCATATAACAGTGAATGTTAGATAGGTTGAACCTTGGAAAAGCTTAACCTTCATATATATAGAGAGTCAAATTATCCCTGGAACACTTAGGTAATTAAAATAGCTTCAGCCAGTAAACTGGAGGACTTGGACTTGGACAGGTGTGAGTACTGTTTGGATTGGTTTAGCTAAGGATCTGTGTTTAATGTGCTGCTAAACATTATTTACACAGTGGATTTCTGATTAGAGTTCAGTGTTGTGTTTCTTATACTAGCCTTGGAATTTTTGTAACAAACTGAGTTTGACTTTTTTTTTTTTTTGTCTTCACAAATAGTTGGAGAAATGGTTTTGTTTTGTATTAGTGTCTCTAAAGCCACTGAAGGATTTTTTTTTACCCCGTTTAGTGCCAAACATCTACAGAGTGGACTTGAAGAGTACCTTAAACAGAAATTTAATCTGAAATGGTTTAGGGTTTTAGTACATTTAATAAACTACTTCATTAGTTAATTGTTTATTTACTATTCCATTCATGTTTATATAAAAACAGTTAATGAGGTTGGAGAGATAGATGTCCAGAAGTTGGGAACACTACTCTGATGCCTCCCTCTGGTCTCTGTGGGTACTGCGTGCATTGACATACAAGCAGGCAAAATACCTATAAGCTTAAAATAATAAAATGTAATTTAAAAAAAATTAGCTGTTTGAAAACTATATTTGGAACAAGTTACACTAAATATAAAATAACTTTTTGTTGTCTTTTATCTCCAGCTACATATCCTCACCGGTTGAATCTCTTTTATCTGGCCAATGATGTCATACAAAATTGTAAGAGGAAAAATGCAATCATCTTCCGTGAGTCATTTGCTGATGTGCTTCCTGAGGCAGCTGCTCTTGTGAAGTAAGTCATTCTCACAGTGTTTGGGATTAAGAAACTTTACCACTTTTTCTTTTGCTAACCATTAGCAAGAACTTCAGTTAATGAATATTTCAAGATCCAAACAAAATATTTTGTTCATGACTAAGAGTAGTGACACTTTCTTTACTCTTAGCACCTGGGGAGCAGAATCAGGCAGATCTCTTGAATTTGAAGCCACCAGGGCCACACAATGAGATACTGTCTCAAAAAAAAAAAGGAGGTGGAATTTAAGTTCTTCATCTCTCTCTGTACTTACTTGTAGTTTAGTTTTTAGTGTTCTCAAGTTACAGATTCTTTTTTAAGTAATAAAAGAATCTCAGCATAAAAAATATGAGAAATGGGGGCTGGAGAGATGACTCAGTGGTTAAGAGCACCAACTGCTCTTCTGGAGGACCCGGGTTCGATTCCCAGCACTCACATGGCAGCTCACAACTGTCTGTAGTTCCAGTTCCAGGCAAACACCAAGGCAAATAAATAAATAAAGAAGTTTAAAAACAGACTACACTTTTACTTCCCATATATATATATTTTTAGTCTGTTTAAGTTAATAAATAAACGTCTAGAAAACATCAGAGTTTTGTAAAAGTTAATATAAGCTCAGACTCGGGAAAAAACAAAAATCTAGGGGCTAGAGAGATGATGGTTCAGTGGTCAAGAGCACTGACTGTTGTTCCAGAGGACCTGAGTTCGATTCCCAACATCCACATGGCAGCTAACAACTGTCTGTAATTCCAAGATCTGACACCCTTATACAGTTATACATGTAGGCAAAACATCAATTCACATAAAAAATAAATAAATAAATATTTTTTAAAAAGCAATGCTGGGAAAAAATATTTAGAGGTATATACATGGCTAGAGAATTGGCTCAGTAAAGAATACTTGCTGGTCTTCCAGAGGACCCAGGTTTGGTTCCCAACACCTACAGGTGACTTCAACCAACCTTAGCCCATTTCTAAGATATCCAATGCCCACTTCTGTTCTCCTTGGCACCAGGCACACATGTGGCACAGTGTATATGCATGGATACAAAACACATACAATAGAGAAGTAGATCTTTTCTCAAAATTAAATACATAACACAAGAAATTTACATGATAGTAAGTTGTTGGTAACTTTATTTACAGATTTCTAGTTTGAGGTATGTCAGCATTTTTATGTTTTACTTTTCTTCCAGGGATCCATCTGTCTCTAAATCAATAGAACGAATTTTTAAAATCTGGGAAGATAGAAATGTGTACCCAGAAGACATGATTGTAGCATTGAGAGAAGCTTTAAGTAAGTTCCTTTTTTTTTTTCATAAAAGAATTTAAGTCAATCTTTGCAATTCTGTGTGTACCCATGGGTCTAGTCCTGTTGTATAGTACTAAAGGGGTGAAGGGATCTGATCTAATTGGTTTAAAATTAAATACATAAAAATATGAATATCTGGACTCAGTAGAATTGGTTGGAATAGGTAGTTGGATCTTGGTCTTTGCTGACTAAAAACCATCCAACATGTTTAATGATGATAGTCATCTGGTTATTTCTTGTATTTGTTTTCATTAAGTATTTAAAATTATTCACTGGTTGTGTTTAATAAATACTGCTCTGTCTTACTGTTGGAGAAAATTGGGCATGGGTTTCACATCTTTAATTTCTTTGATGGTGCGGATGCTTTAGTCTCTAAGCTCCATTTGACTTAGATTTGCTGTAATTATATAATTATATGTTTATTCTTTTGTGTGTGTGTATGTATGTGTGTTTTAGATAAATTAGTTCTTACACATAAGATTTATGTAATTAAATCACCAAACCGAAGTTGATGATAATTATTACCATCATCATCATTTCACTAGAATTTGCTTTTAAAAGAACACCTACTTAGAAGCTGTTGAACAATCATAGGAGTTTATGCTCTGTTCAAAAGTAACTTATTTTTAGCCTATGCTTTATTCTTTTTCAGAACTGGAGGTTTCATTAGTTGTAGAAATTACATTTATTTAATAGCTTAGATTTGGTGGGTGTTTTTTTGTTTTTGTTTTTGTAAAAATAAAAGAAAAGAAATGAAAGAAACTACCCAGTCTTGGATTGCATTTTTTCATGCTACAACTTTGGCACTGAAGTGGACAGAAAGAACAGCTTCCCATAATGCCAGACTGCAAAACTGCAATGTTTTCCAGGTACCACTTTCAAAACTCAGAAGCAGCTGAAAGAAAATCTGAACAAACAACCGAATAAGCAGTGGAAGAAATCACAAAGTAAGGAACAAAATCTCAACTAATATAAAATTACCTCCTCCTTTTGGAGCAGAAGAAAATGTAGACCATTTGACACCGTACCTGGCATAAACCATGGGCAAGCCTGTGTTCCCAGGCCTGGGAGGTTCCCAGTGACTTAGACTAATCAAGCCAGCATGAAGTTACTTCTTTTTAAAACTGCTATTAAACAGAGGAAATGCAGAAAAAGGGTTTAATTGAGAGAAGATCCAAGAGTAGTTGGGGGATTGAAAGAAGAACAAAAGCTTGCCTAGTACCCCGTCTAATTTCCACATTCAGACATGTGCGAAGTTAGAGGCGGCTGGTATTACACCACACAGAGCTGAAGAGGAGACTAGGCATTAAGAAGCATTTCTCTGGGAGCCATGAAAACCTTCAGATTTGGGGATACACTCTACCAGATTAGACATGGGCCTCCAATTTTGGCCAGAAACTCATTCTGTATCTGGAGTTCCTGTTGTTTGTCCTATTTACCGAGCATGATGTCAAGGGAGTGGAATGCTGCATGTTATAGACTGTTGTGGGCAAACTGAGGAATATCGAGAGACTGGAAGGTTTGGAGGGAACAAGGACAGTGGAGAATGGGGAGGTGAAACGAGAGAGTTGGGATGCTTTACTTCATCAAGCATATGGCACACATCATGGTTAAGGGAGTCCTCTGGCATTCTTTTGGTTATACATTGCATGCTTAAGAACAGTGGGAGACATCAGTTTGGCAAAGTTCAATTGCAGTGATAATGCATTTAAACATTTTGTTGCTATCAACTGAGTTAGTTAAAAAAAAAAAAAAAAATTCTAAATTTAACCGGATGAGAGTTAATAAATTTTCTTCAGTCAGTACCCAGGATTAATTGGGTGTCTTGTTCCTGGACCCTCTTACATTGAGATACTAAGATTTTCTTAGACTTGATGAGACTTAGAGAAGGAGGTGCTTCATGTACCTACCTCAGTGTCTCCAAATCATTAATTCTGGGACTTAGCAAGTCTGTTGGAGGTAAGTTGGTTAGATTTATTTAAATAGTTTATTTTCCTGTTGGCTATATTTAGGAGTATTTAAATTTCATAGTCAATTATTTTGCTGCAGGATTATGACTTATGTGTGCATGGCTGCCGTATGTTTGCAGAATATACCCTTAACTCTACATCTCAGATTTTTTCTGGACTTGATCAAGTCTTTATGCTGTATTCTTAATGATTTTTTTTTTTTTTTTTAATGCAACAGCATCCACAAATCCAAAAGCTGCTCTCAAATCTAAGATAGTTGCTGAATTTCGGGTAAGTTCCAGAATTTACTAAGTATACCAAAGATTATTTATTCACCTTTGGAGGCACAGTTTCTAGTCATATTTATTTCTGCTCACATGTACATGGGAATTGCATAGAACTAGAATAGCTAGGCTCTGTGTGTAGTGTATGTTACCAGGGAGCCTTCTTTCTAATTTAGCACTGCCAAGTTAGATCTTCGTAGAGCAGCACTGACAGTGTGTCTAGTTAAACTGAAGGAAGGAAGGTGTGAGGGCTTTGTCTCAGGGCTAACCTTTTATCTACAAATTGAGTCATTAGAGACTGGAGAGATGGCCACTAAGCCTGTGTGCTAACCTGAGTTTGATTCCTGCAAGAATCATCCTCTGACCTCTACACATATCTACAGATTAAAAAATAAACTAGAAGTTAAAAACATTTTTAATTCAAATAAAAGGTTTCTTTTATGATTTGCTGATTGTGACTGTAAAGGCCAATCCTGACACTCAGGAAGTAGGGACAGATTTGAGGTCAGCCTGGTCTATGGGGCAAGGACGACACAGTGAGACTTCACAAACTTAAATGAGTGTACAGCTAAGAATATAGTTTTGGCATGATAATTGAAGTTTGATTTCTGTTGCTCTGAGAAAAAGTAAAAGTAAAAAAAAAAAATTTTTTTTTTCCTCTTAGGGCTTCACTACTCATTAATCTTAAATATCTAGGGGAAAGAATATTTGGTCTTATGAAAATTGATTGTGGTTTGTGTTCAGTCTCAGGCCCTCATTGAAGAATTGTTGATGTACAAACGCTCGGAAGATCAAATAGAATTGAAGGAGAAACAGCTGTCAACTATGAGAGTGGATGTTTGCAGCACAGAAACTCTCAAGTGTTTAAAAGGTAACAAACACATTTAAAAGATAAATAGTTCAAAGTAGCCAGGTGATAGTGATATACCTTTGATTCCAGCACTGGGGAGGCAGAGGTAGTTGAATCTTCATTCAAGGACAGCCTGGTGTACAGAGCAAGTTTTAGGACAGCCAGGGCTACACAAAGAAACCCTGTCTTATAACTCACCCCTCAAAAATGCTCAAAGCTTTCTTTGTAGATCTTTAATTTTTAAATATTCAGATTGGTTTGCCCCATAAAAAGAACTTTAAACATGGTTCTGGGTGGGATCACCAGCAGAGTATTTAAAAATAAGTGGGGAGGATTCCTCACCCCCTTCAGGTATAGCAGTTTTCAGAAGCAATTGTGTTCTGTTCAGGTAGCAGTTTGATTTGTTTAAACCTCATAAATAAATAAATTCCCCTGACGGGAGTAGGTTTTGAAGACCATTTAAGATTGAGTTATTTTACTTTATATGTATCAGTATTTTGCCAGAATGTCTGTATGTGCATTACATCTGTGCCTGGTGCCTACAGAGGCCAAAAGAGGGCATTAGATCCCCTAGGCTGGAATTAAGGATGGTTGTAAGCCACTATGTGAATGCTACAAACAGGACCCTGGTCCTTCCAAAGAGCAGCAAGTGCTCTTAATCCCTGAGCCATCTCTCCAGCCCCTGTTTGTTTTGTCATTTTGGAGGTAGGGAGTTGTTTGTTAAAAGGTTTCACTCTGTATACCATGCTAGTCTTGAACTTAAAAGGATCTACCTGCCTCCACCTCTCATGTACTGCCACACCTGGCTTTGTATATAAATTCTTCTTACTCTTTTCACTTTCTTGCCACTTTGAATTAGATATAAACAGTTTTGTGTCCCCTTTGTGGTTAATTGGTTTAAGTATAATTTTTAGTAAGGTTACTCTATTGTCTTATAAAGTCTAGTTAATTCCTCTCCTTTTTGACATTATGAATTGTATATAATTATACTTGTAACTTACTAGAATATAAGCCTCCTGGGCTGGAGAAATGGCTCAGATGTTAGGAACACTGGCTGCTCCTCCACAGGTAGAGAGGTTCTGAGTTCAGTTCCTAGCAACCACATGGTGGCTCAAAACCATCTGTAAGGAGATCTGGCTTTCTTTTCTGGCCTGCAGGGATACATGCAGATAGAACACTGTATTTGTAATTAATTAATAAATAAATAAACAAACAAATAAATAAATAAATCTTTTTTAAAAAAGAAGAATATAAGTCTCCTACAGTCAGAGATTATCTTTTACTTTGCTATTTCTATATTCTAATGCTTGAACAAGTACACATTATATATATTTGATGGATATCTTTGAAATAATGAATAAATAATGCTGAGCTGTTCATTTTTATGTCTATTTTGCTCCTGTACCTTGCTTTATTTAATTATTTGTAGACTAACAATCTTTTACAAGAAAATAAGGTTTTTGGTTTTTGAAGGCAGTGTTTCCTGACTACCTGGAACTCACTCTGTTGACCAGACTGGCCTCAAACTCAGAGAGATCCGACTGTCTTTGTTTCCACCTCCAGAATGCTAGGATTAAAGTCATAGAACATAAAATTGATAGAAATTTCCAGATAAGCTAGACAAAATGATCATAAGCTTTTTCCCTCAAAGAGGAAATCTATGCTTGATAGCAAAGTCCTAATGCTGTTAGTGAGGGCTGACTTCTTTTTTAAATATTTATTTTTATTTTATGTGAATTGGTGTTTTGCCTGCATGTATAACTGTGCACGGTGTCAGATCTCGGAATTACAGACAGTTGTTAGCTGCCATGTGGTTGCTGGGAATTGAACTCAGGTCCTCCGGGAGAACAGTCAGTGCTCTTAACCGCTGAGCCATCTCTCCAGCCCCATGTATTTTAATTTCAGTCACAACCTGGAAGCATCCTATAAACCTCTGTCATATTTACGAGAAAGCTGAGGCCTTATGAAGAGATTAGTAGTTTGTCCAAGTAGCTGATGAAAGGCAAAAATAGAATGAGAGTCCATATCCACAGCTGTATTGCAGTGGGCACCAGAAAAGAGGCATTTGTTGCATTTTGAGGATACCTTTCAGAGAAGAGCAGAGACTAACCATGAGATGACTTGACTTCTCTGAACCTTAGTCTCTTGTGTAAGATACATATGTTAGAACCTTCTGCAGCACAGAGAGGAGATACACGCAAAAAGACTGGAACTACATTCTCACATTCCTTAAGAGAAGTATGGCTAAAAGAAGTAATTGGTGGAGCTAGAGTGGTGCTTCAGTGGGTGAGAGCACTTGCTGTCTTTCAGAGGGCCTGGGTACTCATCACCATTGGCCTGTAATTTTAGTTCTAGGGCATCTAAGGGCATGCATGTGGTGCATATACCTGTAAACACTTGCTCAAACACATAAGATCTAAAAATAAATGTCTGTTTGGTTGGTTTCAACACAGGGTGTCTCTGTCTATCCTTGGCCGTTCTGGAACATACCCTGTAGACTAGGCTGGCCTTAAACTCACAGATCTGCCTGCCTCTACTTCCCTAGTGCTGGGATTAAAGGCATGAGCCACCACTGCGTGGCTAAAAATAATTTAAAATAAAGAAAAATAGTGGACTGGAGAGATGGCTCAGTGGTTAAGAGCACTGACTGCTCTTCCAGAGAACCTAAGTTTGATTCCCAGCATCGAAATGGCAACTAACAACTGTCTATAATTCCAAGATCTGACACCCTTACACAGTTATGCATGCAAGCAAGACACCAATTCACATAAAATAATAATAATTTTTAAAAAATATTTATTTATTATGTATATAGTGTACAGAAGAGGGCACCAGATCTCATTATAGATGGCTGTGAGTCACCATGTGGTTGCTGGGAATTGAACTCAGGACCTCCGGAAAACAACCAGTGCTCTTAACCTCTGAGCCATCTCTCTCTCTCTCTTTTTTTTTTTTTTAAAGAGAGAGCTGGAGAGAAAGCTCAGAGGTTGAGAGCACTGACTGTACTTCCAGAGGTCCTGAGTTCAATTCCCAGCACCCACATGGCAGCTCACAACTGTCTGTAGTTCCAGTTCCAGGCAAATAAATAAATAAAAAAGTTTAAAAAAAAAATAGTAACTGTTTCAGGTGAACTTTATTACTTATTTATTTTGGAGTCACTAGCAAAGTCACATGAGTCTGTTTTATGTTGGGTTTTGTTAATCTGTCCTTGTAAGGGAGTAAGGAGGCTGGTTTAGCTTTAAAGATAAACCTGTAATTGTGATTATAGCCTGGTGGCACAAGTTTATAGTAATCAGCCACTAGACAACTTAGTGAAACCCTGTCTATAAAAGTTGAGACTAGAAATATCACACACTAAAAGCAGATGTGGTGGTATATGCTGGTACTCTTCAGCACTTGAGAAGCTGAGGCAGAAGCTCTGGGTGTGAGACCAACATGGACTATATAGTGACTTTAAGACAAGTCTGGCCTACAGAGCCACACTCCTAAAACAAAAGTAATCGTATACTAAGGCAGCAAGAAAAGTGTCACACAACAGTACAACTGTTGATGGAAAGCAATTTTACTTAAAAACCTCCCTCTCCCTCCTTTAAGACAGGGTTTCTCTTTGTAGCCTGACTGTCCTGGTATACTCTCTGTAGAGCATGTAGGCCTCAAACTCAGATGCTCCTGCCTCTGCCTACCAAGTGCTAAGATTAAAGGCAGGTACTACCACTGCCCAGCTAAGATTAATGCTTTTACTTTTCTAGTTTTGAAATAAATACTTTCTCCATTCTTTTAGATAAAACAGGGGGAAAGAAGTTCTCCAAAGAATTTGAAGAAGCAAGTTCAAAGCTAGAAGAGTTTGTGAATGGATTAGATAAACAGGTGAAAAACGGGCCCTCACTAACAGAAGCACTAGAAAATGCTGGAATTTTCTATGAAGCACAATACAAGGAAGTGAAAGTGGTGGCCAATGTAAGTAACTGCAGCTTTTATATTGAATGCTAAATGTATGTCAGACATAGTTTTCATAGGGTGACTAACAAATGAGCATTAGACATTAGGCACAGGTGAAGAAATTGCTCTTGAGTAATTAGTGTCCTTATACAAGACATTAGTTGGGCTGGAGAGATGGTTCAGAGGTTAGGAGCACTGACTATTCTTCCAGAGGACCTGAGTTCAATTCCCAGCATCCACATGGTGGCTCACAACCATCTATGATGACATCTGGTGCCCTCTTCTGTACACTGTATACATAAAGTTTAAAAAAGAAAAAAAAAGTGGTATTGATTAGATTAAGACTTGGCTCCCGGGGCTGGAGAGATGGCTCAGAGGTTGAGAGCACCGTCTGCTCTTCCAGAGGACCCGAGTTCGATTCCCAGCACCCACGTGGCAGCTCACAACTGTCTGTAGTTCCAGTTACAGGCAAACACCAAGGCAAATAAATAAAGTTTAAAAAAAAAAAAAAGACTTGGCTCCCTCAGATACTGACACTCATGAGCATCCTAAGCATTGTGCATTAGCATTTCCCTCCTTTTCCTTTGTGGGTGTGTAATATTTATATTCCTTCTATAGTGCCCTATACATTTGGACTATTGCAAAGGCTTTTGTTTTGTTTGCTTATTTGTTGGGTTTTGTTTTTGTTTTTGAGACAGGGTTTCTCTGTGCAGCTTTGGAGCATGTCCTGGAACCAGACTGGCCTCAGGCTTAGAGATCCAACTGCCTCTGCCTCCTGAGTGCCACCCAGCTATAAAGATTTTCTTTTTAAAGTTGGGGTACCATGAATGACTAGAGGTCCTCCTTGTAATTTTTAACATGCAAGTGGTGAGAGAAGCAAAGATTTAATAATTTCAGGGTGCTGGAGTGAAGTAGGTTTCTTGAGAAGGTACCAGGACCCCTCCCCCCAAGTCATGCATTTTCACAAAGACAGAATACATAAACATATGGAAGTTTGTGGACTTTATTCCCATAGTAGATAGAACTTAAGAAAAGCCTGCAATCATTTTCCATAATGTTTTTTTTTTTTTTTTTTTTTTAAAACTTTATTCATTTATTTGCCTTGGTGTTTGCCTGGAACTGGAACTACAGACAGTTGTTAGCTGCCATGTGGGTGCTGGGAATCGAACCCGGGTCCTCTGGAAGAGCAGACGGTGCTCTTAACCGCTGAGCCATCTCTCCAGCCCCCTTCCATAATGTTTTAATTGAAGGTTTTAGCTTGAGCTATCAAGAAGTGGTTTTTCCCGACCTCTAGATGCTAACTCATCTTAATGGTCCCTCTGCTTTTGATTGTTTGCTTATCAGCCTTGATATTTCCTTTTTCCCTTTCTTTTATTCTTTTTGAGAAGTTTACAGTGAGAGTAGAAATATATATGACCCCACACATAGACTATAGTAGTTTGGGTAGCTGGTGAGATGGCTTAGAGGGTAAAGCACTTGCTGCCAAACTGATGAGCTGCTTTTAGTTCCTGAGACTAGCATGGTAGGAGAAGATCAGCTTTCCACAAATTTTCCTCTGACCTCTATGTGTGCTGCTGCATGCATGAACTCATACACTTCCCCATGTGTATAATTTATGTTTTTATTTATTTAATAAAACATGTCTTCATTGTTACCCAAATAGTTATACTATAAATTATATATATGTATATGTGCATACATATATACATAGAGCGGTGTGGTGGAGGGGATATATGTGTGAAAAGTCAGGTGGTGGTAGTTCACATTTAATTCTAACACTGGGGAGGCCTAGAGGCAGGTGGATCTCTCAGTTCCAGGACAGCCTGGTCTGCAGAGTGAGTTCCAGGACAGCCAGGGCTGTTACACAGAGAAACCCTATCTTGAAAAACACACACACACACACACACACACAAAAAAAAAAAAACCCAAAATAATAACAACAAAGACTTATTTAATTTTTAATTGAGTGTATGTAACATGTGAGAGATGAGAGTGTGGACAGACACATGTGCTATGGCACATGCATAGACATTAGAGAACTAGTTTTGGGAGTCAGTGTTTTTCTGATTGTCCATTCCAGGAAGCAAACTTGAGGTGTCAGGTTTGGCAGCAAGTGCCTTTATCTGCAGAGCTTGTCAGAGTATCTATCTTTTGAGTATCTAACTTTTGTTTTTCTATACTGAAAATGCTCTACTGATTAGTGTACCTTCCTTCACTTTGAATCCTTTTGCCTGGATCTCCAGCTTTTTACACTGTTCCCCAAAATCAACCTCAAAGAAAAGAATACTACTGATATGAGCTTAGCTTTTCTCATGACCTTCCTACTGGTATTCCTCACTTTAATTTTGGATGTTCCAGTGCTTTCCAGTACCTTTAAATAGATGTATATCTGTGATTTTTTTATTTTATTTTATTTTATTTTTAAACTTTTTTAAAATTTATTTATTTATTTATTTAGTTAGTTATTTGCCTTGGTGTTTGCCTGGAACTGAAACTACAGACAGTTGTTAGCTGCCATGTGGGTGCTGGGAATTGAACCTGGGTCCTCTGGAAGAGCAGACGGCGCTCTTAACCGCTGAGCCATCTCTCCAGCCCCTGCGATTTTTTTTATTATTGTGTTGTTACATATGAAGGTGTGAGCATATGCAGGTACGATTGCCTCTGTGCATATATGGAGGCCTAGGATTGTTGACTTTAGGTATCTCCTCTACTTTGATTTTTTTTTAAATTTATTTTTGTTTTATGTGTATAGTTGTTTTGCCTACATTTATGTCTGTGCATTGAGTGCATGTTGTAGGTGCTGGGTGAACACGGGTCTTCTACAAGAACAGTCTCTTCTATTTATCACTGAGGCATTTCTCCAGTCCTCTTCTTTATCTGAGACAGGCTCTTTCACTGACCCTGGATCTTACTGTCTCAGCTCGAGTGGCCAGCCAGTGAGTTCTCAGGATCTTCCTATCTTAGTCTGACCTTCCCTCCCACCACAGCACTGTGTTACAGGCATCACACCAAGCTCTAAGTGTGTGCTATGTTTCCTAACCAGATCCTAAGGCTTACACAGCAAACATTGTACCCAGTGAGACATCTGTCCAACTTCTGGGTTTTATGTATTTCTATATTTCAGTGGGTGTCTTTGTTTTTGTTTTCTGGGTGTGCTCCCCCTGCCCCAGGTTTGTCTCTTTTTTGAGACAGGGTTTTCCTGTGTATCTCTGGCTATCCAAGAGCTCACTCTGTAGACTAAACTAGTCTTCAACTCAGTGATTTGCCTGCCTCTGCTTCTTCAATACTGGGATTAAAGACATATACCACCATGCACAGCTATTTTATTTCTTCATTCTTAAATGTTAAACATTTTTTGAGTTTTGTTGTTGTTGTTTGGGTTTGCTTACTTTGTGTGTGTGCGCTCATGAATGTTCATGGGAACATAATCTAAATGCTATAGCCAGCATGTGGAGTGGATACTACTCTTTCCTTCACTCTGTTTGTCCCACACCTTTACCTGATGAGCCATCTTGCTAGCCCTTTGTTTTGGGGACTGGAAATGGAACCCAGAGCCTTGCACATGTTTGGGCCATGTTCCACAACTGCTATATTCCATCGATCTTGATGTCTTTTTATACAGAAGGTCTAAGTAGGCCGTGAATTTACTTTGTAGAACAGGCTGGCCTCAAACTCACCAAGAGGCACCTGCCTCCCAAACACTGGAATTAAAGGCATACTCTAACATGCCCAACTCATTTGTTGTTTTTGTAAGATTATTGTTTTGTGATTTCTATTTTTATTTTATGTACATGAATTATGCCTTTATATACATCTGTGCACTGCATTCACACAGTGTCTTTAGAGTCTAGAAGGAGTTACAAATGGTTATTATTGACCATGTGGATTCTGGGCATTGAACCTATCTCCTCCAGGAGTGCAGTCTGTGCTCTTAAACTCCTGAACCATCTCTCCAGCCCCCTTTTTTCTTGTTTGTCAGTGTTACCTACATGTGTGTATGTACACAGCTATGACATTTGTACTTTGTACCCTCAAGGCTATCAGACAGTGTTGGATTTCCTAGAACTGGAGTTGTAGGCAGTTGTGACCCAACAGGTGGGTTCTGGGAAGTTGAATCCAGGTCCTCTAAGAGCAGCCAATGCTCCTGTCTCCTAACTGCTGCAATTACAGCGATGTGCCTGCACTGTGTCTGGAATAGGAGTGTCTTTTTAAACAATACTTTTGGATGTTTAGACAAAATAAAGTGATCCCTACAGTGTGGTGTTGGTTCAAGGCTTTTGGAGCAGAAGTGGGCTGGGGAGTAGAAGATGGCTCTGTGTGTAGAGGCCCCTGCAATCAAGCCTAAGACCTGAACAGTGGAGGGAAAGAACCAGCTCTACAGTTTGTCTTCTGACTGCTGCACATGCTCTGCAACACATAGAATAATATTTTTAAAGCACCCAGCTTCAAGATTTTGACAGTTAGGACAATCAACAAATAAAAAGGAGGCCATTGAGGTGGCTCTGCAGATAAAGAAAGACAGTTGGTGCCAAGCCTAGGTGACCTGAATTTGGTCCCCAGGACTCACAAGGTCGGTAGAAAAGAGCCAATTTCCAAGAGTTGTCCTCTGGCATTCACTTGCACGTTCAGGCACATCCATGCATACACAGGAAAAGGAGAGAGATTTTTATATCAGTTGGCATCAGCATCCACAGTGGTAAGTTGATGAGCATGCTGTGGTGACAGTCTGTGGTCTCCCTCTTCTCATGACAATCAGTCCACCCTACCAGTTCTGTCAGAATTGTCATCAGAAAGAAAGAAATTGAAACAAATTATCAGAAACAGAGGAGCCCAGAGAAACATGACTTCTGTATAATGCAATACTGACTTAGAAAAGAAATAGTAGGAAAAACGAAGGAAATCTGAATAATGGAATAACTAAATTATTTATTTTTATTTTTTTATATGACTTGGTGTTCTGCCTGCATGTATAACTGTATAAGGGTGTCAGATCTTGGAATTACAGACAGTTGTGAGCTGTCATGTGGGTGCTGAGAATCAAACTCAGGTCCTTAGGAAGAACAGTCAGTGCTCTTAACCACTGAGCCATCTCTCCAGCCCCTAAATTATTTCTTTAGGAAACAATCACCAGTACTGTTGATGAATGTGACTGATGGAGCATTTCTAAGGAATCGGTCAAAAGCTCACGAGTAAAGGGCCTTGGTATACTGTCCTTTAGAGGTCTGAGATGATCTGTGGAACCTGCATAAAGATGGAAAGGAAGTAACTGTGGTCTCCACTATACACCACAGCCTGCCCATTCATATCCATTGTGCACACACATACATAATAATAATGAAAGTGTAAAAGACTCCAACTCAGACAGCTGTTTGAGCACAAGTAGATGCCCCAGACTATTCTGTGCTCAACCGATAGTGATTGTCTTGTTTGGGGCTAGTTGTTTTAATAATAATGAGGAAATTTGATTGTAGTCAAATGGTACCTGGGAGTTCCTTTTATCAGAGAAACAAACTCTTTTTTTTCTCCCTTAGGCTTACAAAACCTTTGCTAACCGAGTAAACAACTTGAAGAAGAAGTTGGATCAATTGAAGTCAACCCTTCCTGATCCTGAGGAATCACCAGTCCCTTCTCCAAGTATGGATGCTCCTTCTCCAACTGGTTCTGAGTCTCCATTTCAGGGAATGGGAGGTGAGGAATCCCAGTCCCCAACCATGGGGAGTGACAGATGTACCACACCTGAGCCTGTGACAGATAACCGTGATGTGGAGGACATGGAGCTCTCAGATGTGGAAGATGATGGATCAAAAATCATTGGTAAGTTCTGATCTGTTTAGTAAGTAGCTTATTCTGTCTTGACTTTGCTTTCCTGCTAATTAATCAGCCAGCCTTTCTGTTCCATAGTACTGAAGACCAAACCCAGGACCTTTCACAGGCACTATACCCAGTGCTCATAAATGATTGTTATTTTTTACCTTATTGAAATAAAAATATTTTGGATGTAAATCAGGTGGTGGTGGCACATGCTTTTAATCCCAGCACTCATGAAGCAGAGGTAGGCAGATCACTGTGAGTTCAAGGGCAGTGGTGTACAGAGAGAGTTCTAGAACAGCTAGAGCTACTTAGAGAAACCCTACCTTGAACAAACAAAGCAATAATTGGATATATTGAGATAAATAAAATACATTACAAGAATTTATTACTTTAAAGTGTGAGGGAGAGAGCTGGAGAGATGGCTCAGTGGTTAAGAGCACTGACTGTTCTTCCTGAGGACCTGAGTTCAATTCCCAGCATCCACATGGCAGCTAACAACTGTCTGTAGTTCCAAGATCTGACACCCTTACACAGTTATACATGCAGGCAAAACACCAATTCACATAAAATAAAAATAAATATTTTTTTTAAAAGAGAGAGAGAGAGAGAGAGTGTGTGTGTGTGTGTGTGTGTGTTTAATGTGACTAGTCTGAAGAAATGGCTCAGCAGTTATAAGCACTTGCTGTTCTGGCAAAGGACCTGAGTTCAGTTTTCAGCACCCACAGGAAAATTCATAATTGACTGTAACTCCAGTTCCAAGGAATCTGACATTTTCTTGTAACCTCCCTGGATATCAGGCAAAAGTGTTGGTATACATAAATAGAAGCAAAGTACTCATATATACCCAAACCCAAAAATAATTTAAGGAAAAAGAATTCCAAAGCTGCAGTTGATTAATGATATTTTCATAACTAACTGAATTGGTTAATTGTCTCGCATCTGCACCTTTTTTTTTTTTTTTTTTTTTTAATAAAACCTTTATTTATTTGCCTTGGTGTTTGCCTGGAACTATAGACAGTTATGAGCTGCCATGTGGGTGCTGAGAACTGAACCCCGATCCTCTGGAAGAGCAGAGGGTGCTCTTAACCGCTGAGCCATCTCTCCAGCCCCTGTAACTTTTTTTAAAAATATTTTTATTTTATGTGACTTGGTGCTCTTAACTGCTGAGCCATCTCTCCAGCCCCCCTACAGTGTTCTTTAAAGTAAGTAGTAAGAGGAGTGTATTCCAACAATCTCAAGACTTAAAGCATTGTAGTTTCAAATTAGTATCTAGGGACTATAGAGATGGTTTAGCAAGTAAAAACACTAGCTTCTCCTTCAGATTCCCAGCACCCACACCATAGTTCAAAGCTATTTGTTAAGCCCAGTCCCAGGGAATTTGATGCCTTCTTGCCTCACACATACATGTAGGCAAACAAAAAAAAGTCATATACATAAAATAATTTGTGTCCATTATACTCAGTCAGACAGTTTATAGAAACAAATAGAAATAATTTATAGAAATAATAATAATGTGTATATGGAATTTCTATCACTAAGAAAGTTCACAATGGAAAAACCCAGGATACTTTGTGACAAAAAAAGGCTTTGTGATGTGTTGTATTGTGTTTGTTTTTTGCTTTTTTGAGACAGGGTTTCTCTGTGTAGCATTTGGAGCTATCCTGGAACTCACTGTATATACTAAGGTGGCCTTGAACCCACAGAGATCCACCTGCGCCTGCCTTCTGAGTGCTGGGATTAAAGGCATGAGCCACCACCGCCTGGCTAAGAATGATTTTAAAACAAAAACAACAACAACAAAAAAGCGTTGCATTCCTTTATGTGTATAAATATATATCTCTATGTATTTGAGCATATGTACGTGTGCCTACATAAGATAGAAGAGGGTATCTTCCCCCCTAGAGTTGCAGTTACAGGGCTTCTGAGTCACTTAATGTGTCTGCTAGGAACTGGTGGGGCTCTTCTGTTTGTTTTTTTTTTTAAACTTTATTTTATTTATTTATTTGCCTTGGTGTTGCCTGGAACTGGAACTACAGACAGTTGTTAGCTGCCATGTGGGTGCTGGGAATCGAACCCGGGTCCTCTGGAAGAGCAGAGGGTGCTCTTAACCGCTGAGCCATCTCTCCAGCCCAAACTTTATTTACTTATTATTTATTTATTTGCCTTGGTGTTTGCCTGGAACTGGACAGTTGTTAGATGCCATGTGGGTGCTGGGAATCGAACCCCGGGTCCTCTGGAAGAGCAGAGGGTGCTCTTAACCGCTGAGCCATCTCTCTGTGTTGTTTCTAAAGCGTGAAGTGAGTGAGGCCTTTGCCCACAGAGTAGGAATATTAGGACATGATATTGATTCATACTGGAATTAAAATCTTGAAGATAGGTCATAAAATCATCTCTTTTATTTGCTCAAACAGTGGAGGACAGGAAAGAAAAACCTCTGGAAAAACCAGCTGTCTCCACGTCTGCACCTACAAAGTCAACAGAAAGTGTCTCCAAGGCCTCACCCTGTGCCCCAGCACCTGTGCCCACGACGGCAGCTCCGCCTCTTCCAAAGCCTGGGAACCCTTCTCTTCTGTCCCCTTCCCCAGCTTTGGTTTTGCCAAATCTGGCAAATGTGGATCTGGCAAAAATCAGTTCCATTCTTAGCAGCTTAACATCAGTCATGAAAAACACGGGTAAGTGAGCCCAGTGAGGACGGTAAAACATGGATTGCCTCTTGTTTTTATTTAACCATCAAGGTTTTTTAAATATTTTTGATGGTGAAATTTCTTTATTAAAATACATAAACATATGTCTATCCATTAAAATATATAAATGGATAGACATAAAAAACTTAGTACAACATAAAATAATCTTAATACACCAAAGCAAACCAACCACACATATGCATGGATGCTGATTTGACAGATTAGATATTTGTGACACGTCTTTTAGTAATTTGAAATACTGGCCAGGTAATGGTGGTGGACACCTTCAATCCCAGCCGGGGGGTGGGGGGGGGCAGAAGCAGGCTGATCTCTGTGTGTTTGAGCCCAGCCTGGTCTACAGAGTGTGAGTTCCAAGACAGCTGTTACACAGAGAAACTCTGTCTTGAAAACTTAAGAAAAAAATAGACATTGTATATACTATTTTTAAGCCATCTTATTTAAAAACTTTAAGTATATATCACACATTTTTATGTTATTAAATACTCATCTAAACGGTTGTTTGATAGTGCATACCTATGATCTCAGCACTTGGGAGGAGAGGCAGGAGAATAGTGAGTTTAAGGATAGCCTGGACTAAGTGAAATACTTTCTTGGGTAAAAAAGATGACAGTGGGAAGGGAGATGGTTTCTTGGGTGAAGTGCTGGATGAGTTTCTGAGTGCAGACCAGCAGCACCCACGTGAGAGCTAGGCTCAGCCACGTGTGTCTGTATAGCTTCACCATTTGGAGTGAGTGGAGACAAGTAAATACTGGGGTTGGCAATCAGTCTAGAAGAAACTTCAAGCTCCAAACTCAGTGATTGACACTATCTCTGAAAATGAGATAATGACAGTAGACTCCAGTGTTAATTAGCCTCTATGTGCACACATGCGGGTGTGTGTACCTGTGCACATGCCACACACACAAGAAGAGAAAATTAGTTTATATCCATTTCAATAGCTATTGTATGATAGTTCTTGTTATTAGACTATTACTATGTTTTCAGCATTTTGCTTTATAAGGAATAGTGAGGTCATTGCTATGGAAACCCAGTGAGCTCTGCATTCAATTTTCAGGATCTTATAAAGGTGGCTGGAGAGATCTGATTCCACAAAATTGTCATCTGGTCTCCACATGCTCCCCTATTATTCAGACATTAATAGTAACAACAATAAAAGTACTATAATGTGCTACACACAGCTGCAGAAAGATTGGAAAACAAATACTCTTTTATCTGTGCCCTGCCCACTCTGTGTGTTATCTGTAATGCTGACCCTCAGGAAACCAAGCAGGAGGACTGAGAATTGTAGGCAGCCTTGGTTTTTCTGTACACCCTGGTTGTCCTATAGACTTCACTCTGTAGACCAGGCTGGCCTGGAACTCATCTGCCTCTGCCTACTGAGTGCTGGATTAAAGGTGTGTGCCACCACTGCACAGCTGGAGACTCTGTTTCAAAAACATAAAACAAAAAACCGCATGTAGATTTTTTTTAAAAAGTTTTTTTATATGTTACAAATAATTTGTTATTTAAGTACAAATATATACTGTTATACATCTAGTATTTGAAAATTTAATTTTTCATAACTCTTCACATTGTCACATCGATCTTGAAAAGATAAATTACAGACTTTCTATTTGCTTATTTATATTTCTTTGTAAAACACCTGCTCATAGTGGTTTTCTCATCTTTTAAAAAATCAGTTGTTTTTCTCATGTCTGCATTTACCTTTTTACTGTGTTAATAACCAGTCCAATGTTTTGAAGTGTAAAAGTGTAAAGGGGTTTGTTTGTGTAATATTATTTTAAAAGCTGTTTCAAAAGAAAAACCCTTGCCAGTAACATAGCCTTGTAACTGCAGCATTCTGTAGTGGTAGTGCCTCGGATCCCATACTACTCCCCAACCCCGAATCCCTAACCCCTACACCCCACACCCCCTCGCCCTCCCCCACACACAGTCATATTATTGGAGTAGGAATAGGTTGCCTGGTATGTGCTGGTTGCTGCTCCAAAAACCAGTATGCATGAAAATAACATAGTGCTTATTTAAGAATATTCCAAATAGAACGGTTCATATTTTCAGGTGTTTTTCTTTGTATGTGTCAAAATGGGCAGTATTTGTAGATCAGTCACAAGAATTACTATTAAACAATCATTCATTGAGTGGAGTGTCATGAATTGAGTATTGCATTTTCTTGAGTTCATCTTTCTGCCACCAGGGGTCAGTTCTGCATCAAGACCTTCTCCAGGAACACCTACCAGTCCCAGCAACCTCACCAGTGGCCTGAAAACTCCTGCACCTGCCACAACAGCACCTCACAACCCTCTGGCAAATATCCTCTCAAAGGTGGAGATCACCCCAGAGAGCATTCTCTCTGCTCTTTCTAAAACTCAGACACAGTCAGCCCCTGCACTTCAAGGTAAACTGACTGACATGTGCCAGAGGGACTTGAATTGTGGATGTTCGTCTCCAGTGTAATCTTGGATTATAGTTGTAAGGAATCCAAAGCCATGAAATGTACAATATAGTTAACTCATTACTGCCTTTATAGTTATCACTTATGAGGCAGCATTTATAGAATTGAAAATGTCAACACTAAAATGGATTAAATATTACCTAATCTATTACCTTTCCATTCAGGTAAGAAAACTAGGCTCAGTGAGGTGATATATATGGTTGGTTAATGTCACAAGTCTGTCCGGTATGTGATGAACTAAAACTAAAAACCAGATTTCTTGATTTTTTTTTTTTTTAAACTTTATTTATTTATTTGCCTTGGTGTTTGCCTGGAACTGGAACTACAGACAGTTGTTAGCTGCCATGTGGGTGCTGGGAATCGAACCCAGGTCCTCTGGAAGAGCAGACGGTGCTCTTAACCTCTGAGCCATCTCTCCAGCCCCCGATTTCTTGATTATTTAATGCTCTGACCTGCACTATGGCACCACTGGGGGTGCATTAATTTCACTCTTGGTATAGGTTAGTGTGTGTTGAGGGTTTTTGTGTGCGTGGGGCGTGGATTCAAGACAGTGTTTCTCTGTGTAGCTCTGACTGTCCTGGAGAGATCCACCTGTTTCTGCCTCTCTAGTATGGGATTAAAGGAATGCAACACCACTGTGGTGTGTGATGAGGTCTAATGTTGACCTAAAGTACATATTTTCTTCTGACTGTAATCTCTGCTTCATTTAAACTTCTTTTTTGGCTTTCCTAGTTATGTCTTATACATAAAACTGCTTCAGCTTTTCATGAATCACACATGATCTTTCAATTCTTACTGTACAGATACCTACACAATCCTTCTTAAGCATCTCAGTGTAATTATGCAATTAATTATAAATGCCAGAACAGTGTGTCAGCATTGTAAAACCAGGTCAGACAGATATTGTTAAATATCCTATAATGCATAGAATAGTCTCCAACCACAGTATGTATGTAGTCTAAAATGTCATTATTGCTAAGGTGAAGAACCCTGTGCTATGTGAGTAGAGCAGTATAGGTAGGTGTTACTTTCTGTTTCCCAAACTGTTCTGACTATTCAGGGATCATCTGAAACCCCTCTCTATTGGAACTAGCAGTAAAGAATTGATGTTCTCAGTAATCCCAGTTCTTAGGAGACTCAGATTTCTTTTTTTTTTTTTTTTTTTTTTTAAACTTTATTTATTTATTTATTTGCCTTGGTGTTTGCCTGGAACTGGAACTACAGACAGTTGTTTGCTGCCATGTGGGTGCTGAGAATTGAACCCAGGACCTTTGGGAAAGTTGGCACTGCTCTTAATCATGGAGCTATCTCTTCAGCCCCTTGTTGTTGTTGTTTTCAAGCACAAAAAAATTTAATCTACAACAGCTGATCTTCTACAACTCAACTCAAGAGAGATTAATATATAGAGGGGGGAGTTCAAGACAGGTTTTTTTTGTGTAACAGTGCTCGCTGTCCTAGAATTTGATATGTAGACCCAGGCTGCCCTCAAACTCCCTGGGATCTGCCTGCCTCTGCCTTCCAAGTGCTAGGATTAAAAGGCATGCGCCACCACTGTTGGTCAACAATTTTTTTACCCCTTTAATTCTAGCAATCGAGAGACAGAGACAGGAGGGATCTCTCTGATATCCAAAACACTGTCTTTTTTTTTTTTTTTTTTTTTTTAAAGCTGTGAGCTTCTTTTTTTTTTTTTTTT
>PVIH01014027.1:0-16249 GCA_004025045.1 Sigmodon hispidus | reverse complement strand
TTGCCTTGGTGTTTGCCTGGAACTGGAACTACAGACAGTTGTTAGCTGCCATGTGGGTGCTGGGAATCGAACCCGGGTCCTCTGGAAGAGCAGACAGTGCTCTTAACCGCTGAGCCATCTCTCCAGCCCTCCAAAACACTGCCTTAAACAAACAAAAAAGAAAAAGATTTTTTAAAACTTTGTTCTATTTTTGTCATACACAATCGTATTGACATATTTTCAAAAGAAAGGTTTCATTGCTTGTAGAGATGAAAGAAATGTAATAAAGTGACAAAAAAAAATTTTACATATTGCAGGATTTTGATATCTTTTATTTATGTATGGAGGTGGGAGGTCACGAGCATCTATGCTAATGGAGGTCAAAGGACAGTTTGTGGAAATTGATTCTCTCCTTCTACAATAAGAATGCTGAGACTCAGACTCAAGTCAGCAACTGTCTTACCTGATGAACCGTTTCACTGGACCAGTGGTATCTTATCTTTGAGAAAACAGTGCTCTGTGGAAGAACATGTCATACAGTATCTGAAAGATAATACTGACTCTTTTTAAAAATCATACATATCTTCTATCTGTAATCCCAGCATTTGGGCAGGATTGTCATGGGTTCACCAGTAGCCTGGGTTAGTGGCCATTTGAGAAAAAATAAATAAATAATGGAGTGTAGTGCTGAATGCTTCTAATTTCAGCACTTGGGAAGCATAGGTAGATGGGTCTCTGAGTCTGTGGCCAGTGTGGTCTATATAGTGAGTTCTAGTCTGGAGAACCAAAAGAATGAATAAACAAAGGGCAGATGTGGTGCATGTGACTCCACCTGGGAGGCAGTGGCAGAAGGATCACAAATTATGCCAGTGAATCCTGGAGTACAATGCAAGACTGTCTCCAAAAGACAGACCTGAGCCAGGAGTGTAGCTCAGTGTAGACCACTTATTTAGCAAATGTGAAGCAAAACCAGCAATAATAGTAAAATTTATGTCTGGTGCTGTAGGTTTATAAACTGATGTGGCCACCATGGAGGTCAGGATGGGCTTTTCTGACTGAAAATGGAACTCAGATAATATTGCTCCAGGGTCTGCATCTGAAGAACTCAACTGAACACAGCACAGGGGTTCTTGTTTGTCCTTGCTAATGTTACCTTACTTTCAGTAGTCAAGAAATAGAACCAGCCTAGATAGTCGTCCACAAATAGATAAAATGTGTACATATGCACATTTAATTTGAAGAACATGAAAAACTCTTCATTTGCAGGGAAATGGGTGTTACTGTAGATCATTGTGTTAAGCAGAGTAAGCCAGACGCAGACAAATAACCATATTTTCTCTCAAAGGCATAATAAATTGTGTCTGTGTCTATGTAGATGTTGAAATAGAGATCCATAAGAGGTGAAAAAAGGATCTTGGTTGGGGGTGAAATAGATGTGCTGTGAAAGCAGATGGAATTACTTTTACAGAGAAGAAGGTGGCCAGCAAAAGGGGAGGACAGCAGGAGAGGAGTGAATAGGGAGGAGGGTTAATGACATGTGCTATCTGAAGGGGCACAATGAGGGAGGACAGCAGGAGAGGAGTGAATAGGGAGGAGGGTTAATGACATGTGCTATCTGAAGGGGCACAATGAGGGAGGACAGCAGGAGAGGAGTGAATAGGGAGGAGGGTTAATGACATGTGCTATCTGAAGGGGCACAATGAGGGAGGCCCATTTACTTGCATTAACTTTAGGGTTTGTTGAGGTGGTGATAAATTGCTTTCTGTGCATGCATGAGGACTTGAGCTTAGTTCTCAGTGCCCATATTAAAATTCAGGCATGCTGTCATGGGCTAGAGAAGCAAGGACAAAAGAAGCCTGCTGGCCAGCTGACTGGGCCTGGTCAGTTAGCCCCAGTTCCCAGTGAGAGACCTTGCTTCAGAAAATGGAGATGGCTCCTAAGGAACTGGCACCTGAAATTGATTCTGGGTTCCATGTGTAGGTGCCACATGTACATACAGAATTAATTAAAAATTTTCAAGTCAAGGAAAATCTTTAAAAAATTGAATTCCTTAATAAATATGATTTTAAATTGATACTTTGAAGAAGCACTAACTGAAGTATCCAAAATATTTTCTTTAGCTGTTTCATTACCAAAAGATAGTATTGGTCGATTTAGTAAGAACTGAAATTTTCATTTAGGACTAGAAAGTGTGTAAATTTGACAGATATGATTGGTTTAATAGAGTCTTATTCTATTAAGAATATCATGAGTTGAGTCCATCCTGGCTATGGAAGGAGATCCTGGGGTTTGTTTGGTTTCATCTTCAGGAGTACTTTGCTTATATTTTAACCTCTGCCTGCAGCAAAGACTTGTTTTTCCATAGTTCTGAGGTTTGTCAGTCAGTGTCCAGGGTTGAATCTCATTGTCAGTAGGAACTAATGTAGAACCTTTGGGTTTTTCTAGCTATAAATGAGAATAGTGCATTTTTGTGTGAGGTCAGCATTTCTATTGGTCTGCCTCTGTAAGTCTTGGTGTCTACTTCTGTCTTCTCATGGCTGTCGTTTACAAAGCTAGCCTTGAAAGCATTGTCTGTGATTCACACATGTAATTCCTATGTTTTTGTAAGAGAATGGAAGAGTGAATGTTTGAGGATAGCTTGGCCTACATAGCAATACCTTGTCCCTAAGAAACTAGAAGGAACCCGAAAGAGGAGCTGGAACAGTGGCCCAGCAGTTAAGAGCATGTCCTGCTCTTGTAGAGGGCCCAAATTCTCTTCTCGACATCCATATCTGGTAACTTACAACCACCCTTTACTCCAGCTCCAGAATATTTAATGCCTTCCTCTGTCCTCCTGAACACATGTAGCATACTTTTACACAAATATACACACATACACATAAGTAAAAGTAATTTAGAAAAAAGAGAAGAGCCAGGCTGTAGTGACATGTGCCTTTAATTTCAGTATTCAGAAAGCAGAGGTAGGCAGAGTTTAAGGCCAAGCCCGGTCTACATAGCAAATTCCAGGCCAGCCAGAACTATGTAGTTGAGACCCTGCCTCAAAAAAAAAAAAAAAAAAAGTTTGAATTTTAAGGGGGTGGGGGCTGGATGTGGACTTAAAATCCCAGCATCCCAGGTGGAGTCAAGAGGATTAGGGTTGGGGCTAGAGAGATGGCTCAGCGGTTAAGAGCACCGTCTGCTCTTCCAGAGGACCCGGGTTCGATTCCCAGCACCCACATGGCAGCTAACAACTGTCTGTAGTTCCAGTTCCAGGCAAACACCAAGGCAAATAAATACTTAATAAATAAATAAAGTTTAAAAAAAAAAAAAAAGAGGATTAGGGTTTATGGCCATTTTCCTCCCAAAAGAGAGATGGCTCAGTGACTAAGAGCAGAGTTCTTCCAGAGGACTCAAGCTCAATTCCCAGCACCCATATGGAAGCTCACAACTGTCTTAACTTCAGTTCCAGGGGATCTGATACCCATGCCAAAACACCAGTGCACATAAAATAAAAAAGACAGGGGGCTGGAGAGATGGCTCAGCGGTTAAGAGCACCGTCTGCTCTTCCAGAGGACCCGGGTTCAATTCCCAGCACCTACATGGCAGCTAACAACTGTCTGTAGTTCCAGTCCCAGGCAAACACCAAGACAAATAAATAAAATAAAGTTTTTTAAAAAAATAAATAAATAAATAAATAAATAATAAAAAAGACAGGACTGTAAAGTTGATGTTCAGCACCCACATAGCTTACAACTGTTTGTAACTCCAGCTCAGAGGATCTAATACCTTTTCTGGGCTCCCTGGGCATCAGGCATTCATGTGGTACATAGACATATATGAGGATAGAAGAGCCAAACACAATAATTTTAAAGTGACACTAATCTAGCAAGGCATAGACTTCTGGGGGGCGAGGAGAGTATTTCCTAATTGAAGCAGATCTCTGAATTTTGTGTATGTTCTTAAAAACAACAGTGCATGCTAACATTAGAGTAAATTGTGGGGGATGGAAAGATGGGAATGTTCACTTGTGTTTAGAGCAGTTCCACAGCTCAGACACAGACACTGGCTTAGGATGTTGAGAACTTGTTCCAGTTCCTCCTGCTTTGCTTTGTTTAATTGATGAATGATTCTGACATTAAAAAACCCTCTTTCCTGTGACCTTTTATTACTGGATTTGTATCTGCATTGTTCTGGGAATATCTGAATGCTTTGCTGTCTTAGATTAATAAATAGCCCTGATGTTTTCTGTGACATCTAGACACTGCCAGTTTAGTCTGGATTCCTTTTAATTTTGTATTTTAAAATCTATCTGGTTCCCACCAGAGTGAAAGATAGTATCTAATAAGACTGCCTTGTTTTCGTTATGACGTGGGTAGTTGTTCTTTTTAACCCCTCTAATCTGTGTTTCTACAGGCCTGTCATCTTTACTTCAGAGTGTTACTGGGAACCCAGTGCCAGCCAGTGAAGCTACATCCCAGAGCTCTACAGCCTCCCCCGCCAGCACTACAGGCTCTACCATAAAGGGGCGGACCCTGCTCTCCAGTACACAGCCCTTTATTTCCAAAAGCTTCAGTTATTCTCCTAATTCATCAACTGCTGAAGTCTCTTCGACTTCAGCAACCAAGGCACCAGTTGCTCAGAGCCCAGTGCTCCCAAGCACTACTTTTAAATTACCTTCCAGTTCTTTAGGATTTACAGGTACCCACAATACTAGCCCTGCTGCCCCAGCTACTGAAGTTGCCATGTGCCAATCCTCAGAAGTCTCCAAGCCAAAGCTAGAATCAGAGTCTACTTCCCCAAGCCTGGAAATGAAGATCCACAACTTCTTGAAAGGTAATCCTGGTTTCAGTGGCTTAAACTTAAACATCCCAATTCTGAGCAGTTTGGGATCCAGTGCCCCATCAGAGAGCCATTCCTCAGACTTCCAGCGTGGTCCTACTAGCACATCAGTTGACAACATTGATGGAACCCCTGTTCGGGATGAACGGAGTGGGACACCCACCCAGGATGAGATGATGGACAAGCCCACATCCAGCAGTGTAGACACTATGTCTCTGCTATCTAAGATCATCAGCCCTGGTTCCTCAACACCCAGCAGTACAAGATCACCACCGCCTGGAAGAGAAGAAAGCTACCCCCAAGAGGTCCCTAATTCTGTGTCTACATACAGGCCCTTTGGCCTGTCCAGTGACTCTCCTTACAAACAGCCGTCTGAGGGAACAGAGAGACCATCTTCCCTGATGGACTCTTCACAGGAAAAGTTTTTCCCTGATACTTCTTTCCAGGAAGATGAGGATTACCGAGACTTTGAGTATTCAGGGCCTCCACCCTCTGCCATGATGAACTTAGAGAAGAAACCAGCCAAATCCATTCTGAAGTCAAGCAAGCTTTCTGATGCCACTGAATACCAGCCAATCCTGTCCAGTTATAACCACAGGGCCCAAGAGTTTGGGGTAAAGTCTGCCTTCCCAGCATCTGTAAGGGCCCTCTTGGACTCTAGTGAGAATTGTGACCATCTCTCGTCTCCCCCTGGGCTATTTGGTGCCTTCAGCATGAGAGGGAATGATCCTGGGTCTGACCGGTCACCATCACCGAGTAAGAATGATTCATTTTTCACCCCTGACTCCAACCACAGTAGCTTGTCTCAGTCTAGCACTGGGCATCTCACTTTGCCACAGAAGCAGTACCCAGACTCTCCTCACTCAGTCCCACATCGGTCCCTTTTCTCTTCACAGAATACCCTTGCTGCTCCGACAGGCCACCCACCCACCTCAGGCGTGGACAAAGTCTTGGCCTCCACGATTTCCACCACATCGACGATTGAGTTTAAGAATATGCTTAAAAATGCCTCACGTAAACCTTCAGATGATAAGCATTTTGGTCAGACCCCCAACAAGGGTACTTCAAGTGATGGTGTCAGTCTGTCAAACCTCACCCAGCCCAGTTTGCCCACCACTGACCAGCAACAGGAAGAACACTACCGCATAGAAACGCGTGTCTCTTCCTCCTGTTTAGACTTGCCTGATAGCACAGAAGAAAAGGGGGCCCCTATAGAAACTCTGGGTTATCATAATGCAGCCAATAGGAGGATGTCAGGGGAGCCAATACAGACTGTAGAGTCCATACGAGTTCCTGGGAAGGGAAATAGAGGACATGGGCGTGAGGTTTCAAGAGTAGGTTGGTTTGATCTGAGCACGCCAGGCAGCTCTTTTGACAATGGTCCCTCAAGTGCCTCTGAGTTGGCATCCCTTGGGGGTGGGAACAGCGGAGGCCTCACTGGCTTTAAGACAACGCCGTACAAGGAACGGGCAGCCCAGTTTCAGGAGAGTGTCGCCAGCTTTCATTCCAGCAGTTTCAACTCAACATTTGAGCATCATCTCCCCCCATCCCCCTTGGAACATGGGACACCGTTCCAAAGAGAGCCAGTGGGGCCATCATCTGCCCCACCCGCCCCTCCTAAGGATCATGGTGGTATTTTCTCTCGAGAGGCACCCACTCATCTGCCCTCTGTGGATCTTTCGAACCCCTTTACAAAGGAGGCATCTCTGGCCCATGGGGCCCCAGCACCTCCTCCTGGAGAGCACAGCGGAGTCCCTTTCCCTCCCCCGCCCCCGCCCCCGCCCCCCGGGGAACTTAGCAGCGGTGGAGGGAGTGGTGTCCCCTTTGCCACTCCACCCCCGCCTCCACCCCCTGTTGACCACTCTGGGGTTGTACCTTTCCCAACTCCACCACTGCCAGAGCATGGAGTGACTGGGCCTGTGGCAGTTTTTCCCAAGGACCATAGTTCCCTCCTTCAAGGGACCCTGGCTGAGCATTTTGGGGTGCTCCCAGGACCCAGGGACCTCAATGGCCCCGGTCTTAGCCGTGCACGAGAGAGCCTGAGTCTGCCTTCTCACGCCCTGGAGCACCTGGGCCCAGCCCTTGGAGGAGGTGGGGGAGGCGGCACCGCCAGCAGTGGCCTTCCCTTGGGTCCTGCACACAGAGACGCCATCGGCCGGAGTGGTATGATTTTACGGAGTCCCCGGCCAGACTTTCGGCCGAGGGAAGCTTTTCTCGGCAGAGACCCATTCCACAGTTTAAAGAGACCCCGGCCACCTTTTGTTAGAGGCCCTCCGTTCTTTGCACCAAAACGCCCATTCTTCCCTCCCAGGTACTGATGGAAATCAGGGAAAGGCATTTGAACAGTCTAGAGAGCATTGGAAGTAGCAATTTGGTTCTTGTTTTATTTGTTTTCTCATGATTTTTGTTTGTTTGTTTGTTTGTTTTTAATGAAGGGTCTCCCTTCCAAATTCAGAGAGCATACTTGGTGACAGTTTTCAGTTACCCAGGCCTCTCTGTACTTAGGACCTTTCCCAAGATGTTTGTATTTTTCTTTTCTTTCTTTTTTTTTTTTTTTCTTAGAAAAGAAAAAGAAAGGTAAACACAACCAAAGCCACTTCATTTGGCTGGGGGTTTCGGGAGTGGGAAGGAAAACTTTTATCTCATCTATTGGAGAGATAACTTACATTTGAAATAAAACTTTGGTCAGTACAGGTAATGACGTGCAATGTTGGGGTGTCATTGGGGCGTGGCCTTGCTAATAGTAGTGGGAGGATCTCTGTCTCCTTCCTTCTCCAGCTAAGTAACCTCTGTGCCTGGCTTGGCTCCCTGCTCCGAATTCTCTGCCCTGTAAAGGCCGAGAGGTGTTTGCAGAAGAACAGAATGTGGGCAATTTGGGGCCTGCCAGGTGTATTTGCTTTATTCTAAAGGCATGTTGAAACAGAGTTCTTTATCTTTTGTTTTTTAAGCATCCTCCTCTGAACTCTTACCAAGCAGTGAGTCTGAGGCAGTACAAACTTCATTCTATGTAGTAGAAAGTTTTCTCTTGCTGGGTGTGGTGGCCCACACCCAGATCCCCAGGGCTGGGAGGCAGGGAAGAAAATGGCACATTTGAGGCCAGCTTTAGCTGTATAGTGGAACTTTATCTCAGAAAGAAAGAAAAGTCTCTTAATGGGAAAAGCTGAATATAATTTAAATATTACAGTGAGGAATGATCACAATATATAAAGCTAGGGAAGGGGTCATTTGATGGGTGCTGTGTGACCAGCTGTCCTGTGCATATGTGCGGGTGGTCCTACATACCTGTTGGAAGCACTTGGCTCTGCCCTCCCTGGCTCTTTTCCCTCAGTCATTAATTCTGACTATTGTTAGGTGAATATCCCTGTTTTGTTAACTATGGTGCCTCACTGGTGAGTTTCTGCAAAAAATAGCTATTAGAGAAAAGAAAATATTCTGTCTTTAGAATTTTCCCATTTCAGTCCTGTATTTACCCTTCTTGCGGTTTCAGAGGAGAAGAGTGGTATCTTTACTTGCTACTCTTGTAGGTGTGTCTTAGAGACAGGTGGATATTGCTGGCGATCTTTACAGAGAAAGTGGGGTCCTGGTGAATCCAAATCCGCCCTCAGCTGATAGCAACTTGATGTTTTCGGTGCCTACCTCCCACGCCCATGTCAGCTGATAGATGTTTTGCCTGAGTCATTGCCATGGAGGGAAAAGATTTCTTTCCTGCATTAAAAGACTTGTTTGTGTTTCTGCATCTAATACTTAGGGGAAAGACAATCAGTACTTGGAGTGCTTTTATCTGCATCTGGGAAGCAAATACTGCTTACAGCAGTTTAGTTTCTGTTGGTGTGTTCCACCAAGGTACACGCTCATAGTCTCCAGGTAGGTGTGTAAGGCAGTGTGTTGAGCTTTTGAAGGAATTCTGGTTAGGATAGAACTATAGGGATGTAGAGGAGGATTTAAATTCTCAGTGGGGTTGCAGAGATGGAGGAAAGTGCAGCATGATAGAAGAAGAAAGGCTGCCCAATGTAGTCTCCGACCTGTGTTCTGTACTGTAAGGATGCAGCAAGACATCTTCTTCATTCACATCCCATTTTGAGCCAGCTCCTCTTTTCTTTTTTTTCTCAAGCCTCTGCCCTGTATTTCTCCCATAAAAATGTGTGATACCATGACCTTGTGGAGGGCATTGGGTATAGCAAAGAAAAGGAAGTATAGTTATATCGAGACTTAAGACATTGGTTTAGTAAAAAAGCATCAAACAGAGAATGGGGGTGGGGGCGGGGGAATTGTGACTTTTTCCCCCCCAGAGATTAAGTGGGGGTGTTTTTCAGTCTAGAATAAAAGAATGTAGATTCTTTCTACCCCTCTTGTTTAAGCTAAACATACTGTTTACATGAAAGGCTCTCTGACCATTTGATTTTCTAAGAAAACATGGAAGTATCAGGAAAGGGGATTTCGGAATATTGAAGCAAGCGAATTGTCCTCAAAAGCATAATGGCCAATTCGTGAAAGGATACTCTGTACAGTTCAAGGATGAACTTCCAGGGGTTGGGTTTTTGTGGGATATTTTTTGTTTTGTTTTTGCCACAAAATCTTGAGTGTGTTTCAGGGTGGAAGTGAAGATTATATGAAGCTGTCAGATATTTTAAGGAAATCTGTCTACAACAGTAAATGAAGACAACTGTATATATGTGATATAGTGAAACAAAAGACATTTCTGGTATTCATAAAGATAAAACAAGGGATTTTATTCTTTCTGTGTCTGTGATTTAAACCCCGTACCATGCTTTGACTTTTTGTATTTTACCCTGAGTTTAAAAAAATAAATAAATAAGGTATTTTTTAAAGAATGTACAACATAGTGTGTCTTAGCAAGGTCATGAGTCATATGAAGCAGAATGAGTAGCTGTCACTAAGGTCCTTGGTGCTTATTGTAAAACCACAGACAAAGAATTCTATGAATTACATTAGTACCACACAGAATTCAGTGATACTAGATCAGAAGTAGGATCGTTAAAGGTTTTCTGAGTCTACTCTCCAGTCAGCGTAGATGGTAGCTCCTCCCTGGAGGGTGCTCTGAGTGGTGTAGGGCTTTTACCCTTTCTAATACCAGAAACAATGTGATATGTGTGGTACAGCAAGCAAGCCTGTCTAGACTGTGTGTAGGCTTGACTCTCTTACTGCAGACTATCCACTCAGTCCGAAGTTACCTGTTGATGCAGATAGGCTTCAGCTGTTAGGTTCTGAATCAGCTGTAAATTACTGCTTCCCCACCTCCACATTTTTAACAGGTGGGGTCACCTGTTAAGATTTTTTTAAAAAAGTAGATATGTTGGATTGGTATTCTCACGTGTTCAGTGTGGAAAACAAGTACCTGCTTTAGAGGCAACAACAATTGAATCTTTTTGGAATGTGTATTAATATCATTTAATAAAATAACTAGTTCTAAAGGTTTGACATTTTTCTTTGAGACTGGGGCTTTGACCAAGGGCCCCTGGCTTCTCTGGTGAGTGCAAACAGAAACGACTTCTCTTCTCCAGGAGCCAAAACTGCAGCTTTGTAGCATAGACGTGTGGTTAGAGATGCTAAATTTCCTCCATTGAAGATGCAGCATGACTGTCCAGGGCCAAAGGAGAAACAGGCTACAGAATGCAGAAAGAAAAGCTGGGGATAGCCCTGAAGATGCCACAGAACAGGCTTTTCACCTGGGGTGTGTGGAGAAGGACAGAAATTGGTATATGTACCCACACACCTAAGGCAGACATGCCACAGAACTCCCATCTGTTTTCTTTATAGCCACTTGCACTTAACCTTGCCAAGCCTTCTTGGGGGGGGGGGGAATGCCTCCAGTATTCTGTTTTCTGGTTTAATAAAATGGTTTTCTTTGCTGTGTGGTTAACTTTCCCCGCTCACATTGAACTTTCCCTGCTCTCCTAGAATCTACACACTAGTCACTGAAGTCTAGCTGAGCCTGTAAGGTCTTCATGGTTGATCCTTTGTTACTGTAATGTACTGTATAAATAATTTTGTGTTTTTCAAATATTGTACAGTTGTGAACCAAGAAAAAACCTGTGTTTTGGTTGGTTGTTACACTTGCAGTACGGGGCATCAGACCCATGGCTTGTGCAGTGGACACAGGCACCTGACAAATGAAGTACAATCTCTAGTCTTCAAGAGGTTGGTTTTTTTTTTTTTTCTTTTTTTTTGTAGTTTTGTTTTTCATGACAATTTCTCTGTGTAGCCGTGGCTATCCTTGAACTCACTCTGTAGACCAGGCTGACCTCAAACTCACAGAGATTTACCTGCTTCTGCCTCCCAAGTGCTGGGATTCAAGGCATGTGCCACCACCACCTGATTTCAGAAAACTTTTTTTTTTTTTTTAACTCAAACATGTAATTGAGGAGAATGTGTGGGGAAGATTCCTTCTGGTCAACTATCTGCCCTTGGTTACATACTGGTGACTGACCTGACATGCAGAAACCATACTTAGTCCTTCTCTTACTCCATCCTTATTCATAACCCAATGAGGCTTAATAAATGGAATGTTGACTTAAAGGGATCACAAGGATAGTCACTACATCTGGGCCAGGCTTGGGTCACTGGCAGGGTAAAAGGCAACCCTGATTTCATGAAACTCCACAGATCACAAGACCTCAGAAATGGCAGCAGTCTAGGGAACACACCCAGCTCCCAGGATGTACCACTGTACTGACTGGAATCTGACTAGGCCTTTTCTTCCTCTTACCACAGAGCTCCTCTGGTCACCTGAGTGCTCTCTGCCCCTGAAGGAGCAGCATCTTTTAGACTTCCTCATTGGCCTCTGGGCTTGTTATTGATAACTGCACGTCTTCTCCCCACCCCAGCTTGTCTTACTCGAGCCAATCGTAGACAGCAGGCATGAGTTACCTCCTCTTATGTGTACTTAGTGTACATCATCAGAATGGGTTTTGGGGTATTAGGGTGTTTCTCATACTTGCTTATGAATAACTATAGACAAGTCTGATCAGTTGCTGTTCACAATTGCTGAGGAGTAACTCACAGAGGCTGTAAAGAAAAGGCTTCTAGCCAGTCACGTAAGAGCTGTCTGTAAAGCATGCATCCTGTTCTGTGTGGAAGTGGAGAACATGACAAAGGAAGTGGTGACACAAAACTAGACATTTAGTTACTTGTAAAAAGAGGAAAACTTTTTCTTTAGTTACAAAGGTGTTTTGATGTGTTGTTTTTTATTTTGTTGGGGTGGGGCTAGTTTGTGGTAGAGCACCTGCATAACATTTAAAAAAAACCTTGGGGGAGGAGGAGCAGAAGGGATTGGGATTTGGGGGCTGTGTGTGTGTGTGTTGGGATTTGGGTGTGTGTGGAAGAGAAAGAAGTGGAGCACGAATGCTCTCAGGGTTGAACTCAGCACTCCATAGGTACCCAGCCTCTCCCGTTGGTTTATTTTCTTAGTCCTTTTGTTCTCACCTAAGCAGGAGAGTGTCCACGGGTGGAGGCACTGGGAGATCTGCAGTGCCAACTGAGAAACAAAAGCCACATCTATTCATGGTTGACTCAAAAGGATGCTGGCAACCCAGTCTGCTCTGGACTTGTTTAGGTTCATGGCAAACTAAGTGTCCTCAAAGTTTTGGTTTCTTATCTCATTGTATTCTCTTGTATTTGTAAGATGCTCAAGTCCTTTGTCAACTGATCTGTGAAAAAGAAAGGACCTAATGCTTGCTGTTTTTCTTTTGATATCTGTGAGAATGGGAAGAGAGGACACTAACAACATTCAGTTGAACCTCCCCCATTTTATATGGTAGAGCAGCCCTTTGCCCCTACATGAGACTCACCTAAAGAATCTAGTCCTTGCTAAGGGCAGTAGAGGTTGGTAAAGTATAAAACCTTCCACAGATGTTACTAATGAATCCTTTATCTAGACCTGATTCCCATGCTTAATGAGCTGGAGCTATAAGACCAGCAACACAGTTTTCTTTTGGAGCCTCAGCCCCAGTGTCCCCAGGAAAAAGGGACAGAGATTTCACATTTTAGGTGCCCATAGGAATTTGTCCCTAAGAGCTGAAATAGATTTGAGGGCTATGTGCTAATCCTAATAAATGAGAAGTACTCATTGGGAATAGTTGCAAGAGTTTAAAGCTATAAAGAAATACCTTTACCAAAACTTAAGCCAGCTGAAGATGCCTGGTCTATGAGTAGAAATCTGAGACCTTCCAAAAGTCTGATTAAGGATCTAGAGCATCCTTTATTGTATATTTTCTTTATACTTTTGTGGACCATCTCACTTGTTTATTTTTCTGTAATCAGTCCATAAGTGCAAGTTGGGAGACATCACCTTTTTTGGCTTTTTCTCGAAAGTACCTCTTCACTCTGAGAGTCTTTGAGCCACAAGTGTCTGAGTCATGTGCCTTAGGAAAGAAAAGGAAGCAAATCTGTGTTGGCAAGCACGATCTATTATGAGTAATCTGGCCTTAGAGAGTCATTGTGGTAGTTTGAGCAGTCCAGGCTGCGGCTTTGGACATACTAGGATCCGGCCTTGGGATCATTTTTCATGGTTTAAAGGGAGCATAAAAACACTACTGACCGAGTTGTTCCAGGAATTAGATGGAATTATGAAATAGTGCTGCACCTCAAGATTCAGGCAGGGGTGAGGTGGATTTAAAAAAAAAAAAAAAAAGTTACAGAGATGCTTTCCAGGTAGACTGAAGGCTTAAAATTCCCTGAGGCCAAGGCATGTACCAGAAGAATCCATAATGTATTGGCTTTAGCTGCCTGATTTGCTGCAATGGATAAGGGAAGAAGACAACATTCCTTCCTCCACTGCACCACATGTTACATGATGTGATAATGTGGTAGCTGATCAGTCAACATAAGCCCAGTACATTGCAGACAATAAATGTTGAAGCATGAGTGTAAGGAAATGTCATCCAGGAAGGCTTCCCTCTGTGACCCTAGCAAAAAGACACAGTGGAATCATTTTTTTTAATGGTGTCAAAACATCTAGTTCCCAGTGAATATGTGACCAGTACATATTTAACTTGATGATAAAGTACCTACCATTTTGTTGCCTGAAGTATGACACTTTCCTGCCTCTGCTGTAGCACCACAAGAAAATCTTAGTCTGCCATTGTCATTCTTTCTGAATGCTATCAAAACACTGTGCTCTGACCACAACACACAGAAAATCTTCCTCCCCACAGCCTTGCCTCTTTCTTTGTATTTCAGGATGTCTAACGTATCAGAAGATGGATCCCCGGAGTGGCCTATGACTCAAGTCAGCTGCCCTCCCCAGACAGATCTTTGGGTCTCTCTGGAAGCATAGGTTAAGCAGCTTTTTCTGACAACTGTTCCACAAGACCCTTGATTTATCACCACTGCAGTCTGGGAATGGACTAATCGTCCCCACCCCAAGGTGAGGGGAATAATTGAATTTCAATGGGTGCTAACAAGTTCACTTCCCTTTATGCTTCTCCACAGGTTTCTGTTTTTACTGTGTAAAATAGCTAGCCCTGTGTCCTAGATTTAATGGAGAAGGATAAAGGAAGATGAAGGCTGGAGTGGTAATGAGAGGCACAAAGCCTATATGAGGAACAGGGAGTCAAATGCCTCCAAGGTGATCAGGGAGTCTACTGGGAGTAAAGTATAGGAAGAACGTGGTATGCCAAAAGAGTGCAAGCCTGAGATTCAACAGCATTTTTTGGCTAAAACTGTGATTTTTAAATTCCATATCTGGGACCCATAGGATGGCTTAGCAGATACAGATACTTGCTACCCAAGCCTGCAACCTACGCTCCATCCCTAGGACCCACATAAGGTATAGGACAGATCTGGTTCCAGAAAGTTGGCATCTGTCCTCCACAACCATGCTGCTCACGTCCACAAAGATACTTCATACACATGTTCAATAATGACAAATTAAAATCCACATCTAGATGTCTCTAAAGTCTTGCCACTGTGACTATGAAGGATCTGTGGAGTGGCCTCCAAGGATAAGTTCGCCAGTCTTTGAGTTGCTATATTCAATGGTAATAGCAGCATCTTAATGCTGTTGCTGGTTATCATATTCCAAGTATTGAGAGTTTAGCTATTTACATCAGATTTACTTTGACAATTGGAACGACACACACATGCACCCTCCTCCAAGACAGGACAGGGTTTCTCTGTGGCTGTTGTGGAATTCGCTTGTAGACAGGGCTAGTCCCAAACTCAGAGATCCGCCTGCCTCTGCCTTCTAAATGCTGGGATTAAAGTGGTGTGCCACTACAGGCCCAGATACTTTTATTCTTGTTTTATAGATGAGAAAATCGAGATTACAGAAACAATTTACCAAAAACTACTTAGTTAACCCCAGATCCAAGATCTCCACTAGGTGTTTAATAAATTGTATGATTAAAGGGGAACGGCTAATTTTCACTCCTGTTTTTCTCTTGTCCTCAGGAGGTCTACCCCGTCCTCAAAGTTGAACACCTTCCTGTCACTTTCCCTGTCAGGCTGCAGGTGTGTGCAACAGCTTCCACCTTCCGGTCCACCGGAACCTTTCCCAGAGCTACTGCTGCATGTGGGACATGCGTCGGCGGAGTTCCTGGGGGTGGTGCCTGGCCAGAGTGGCGGCCACTTTACCCAATAGGAAAGGATATTGTTGTCTCAGAAGCCAATAAGGGTCCTGGTGAAGAAGAAGCGGTGATCTGAGCATGGAGGCAGCATGGCTCTCTGCCTGAGGTGGCGCCGGCTCGGGCTCCCGCTCCTGGGGTTCCGCGGCTGCGACCTCCACACAGTGCATGAGGTACGCAAAGCTCCCAACTGACCAGCCCAGCAGAGTCCCACGTGCAAGCTGTCCAGCCTTCCCCGGACCCTGCCGACCCACTCTGAAATGTGTGCGGTCCCCACAACCTCCGTCATTCCCATTGGGCAGTAGTGGGAATACAGCCAGAGATAACTTTCTAATGTGCGCCTTTCTCTTCAGGCCTCTGTGCCGAATCCTCCACATTGGTTGGCAGAGCGATTTGGCCTTTTTGAGGAGCTATGGGCTGCTCAGGTGAAAAGATTAGCAAGTATGACACAGAAGAAGCCCCGGGTTATT
The DNA here is from genome assembly GCA_004025045.1 of Sigmodon hispidus. Lineage (NCBI taxonomy): Eukaryota > Metazoa > Chordata > Mammalia > Rodentia > Cricetidae > Sigmodon > Sigmodon hispidus. Next base: position 399 of record PVIH01014027.1, on the reverse strand, counting down.
AAGATATCACTTCCTGAGGGCCGGAAAGTAGATGCTGTTGCGTGGAACACAACCCCTTACCAACTGGCCCAGCAGATCAGGTATCAAGCCATCTTTTACCTACAAGAATTATTTTGTCTGTTCTATTATGTTCTCTGAACCTGGTCAGGAAAAGAAAACACCTTTCTGTCTGTTTAAATTTTTCTTTTTCTTTCTTTCCTATCAGAAAGCTAGTGTTCGGTCAGGGAGAGGAAGATGAGTCTGTCATTTCAGTGACTGCCACACAAGCATAAGGATCTGAGATCTAAGTTTGACCCTGCAATCCACAGAAGCAATAGACTGACTCCTGTAACCAGCCCTCTGACCTCCTGTACACTGGAGCATGTGTTGGTCGCCCCCGCCTGCCCCCCGAATAAATGG
>PVIH01014026.1:0-55759 GCA_004025045.1 Sigmodon hispidus | reverse complement strand
ACACCCTGGACTGACCCTTCGGATCCCACTCCAACTATAGGAACACCTGACTCACTCTTGAGGGAGGGGGGACAAAACTGGATTTGCCAGGAGTGGAGACTGAACTAAGCATTATTGGGTCAGTGGGACCATAGGACTGTCTGCTCCCTGCCCAGGGAGGGGATGGGGAGTTGTGGAGAAGAAAAAATGACCTGATGTGGCGGGAGGGGGAAGGGACATTGAGTAAGGATATACAGGGATGGGAAAAAAAATTCAGAGGGAAAGCTGAACGGATTAACAAACTGTGGTACATCTAAACAATGGAGTACTACTCAGCAGTAAGAAAAAATGATATCCTAAAATTTGCAGGAAAATGGATGGACTTGGAGAATATCCTCCTGAGTGAGGTATCACAATCTCAGAAAGATAAGCAGGGGATGTACTCACTCATTAGTGGACTCTAAACAAACAAACAAGAAAAAAGCCAAGCATGCCCAAGCTGCAAACCACAATACTGAACAGCTTGGGATCAGAAACACCCTGGACTGACTCCTTGGATCTCACTCCCCCTAGAGGAACACCTGACTCAGTCTTGAGGGAGGGGGGGAGAAAACTGGATTTGGCCAGGAGTGGAGACTGAACTAAGCAATATTGGGTCAGGGGGACCATGGGACTGCCTGCTGCCTGCCCAGGGAAGGGATGGAGAGTTGTGGAGAAGAAAGAATGACCTGATGTGGCGGGAGGGAGAATGGACCTTGAATAAGGATATACAAGGATAGAAAGTGTGACTTCTTTGTTAATAATAATAATAATAATAATAATAATAGTAATAATAAAAAAGATCCCTTGTAACCAAAGACACCAGCTACTTCTTGCTCTGTTATCACAGAAGCTTGAAGTATGCTCCCTGCCTGGCTTGTATTGCACTGTCAATAAACCTTGCTGTTTGCATTCTGTATATCCCTGTCTCCGGTAGTCTCTCTGGAGGTCGAGCTATGGGCATAACATTTTAGGGGCTTGTCTGGGATCCCTAGAGACCTCCCAAGACCCTTGGGTCTGAAGTTTCATTTAGCCACAGACTAGTAAGAGCTTTTGGCCACAGACCAGTAAGAGCACTCATTCTTATGTTTGTCTGTATCTATTTGTCTTTGTCAACTTTGGTCTTTGTCTCAGCCAATTTATAGTAATTTGTAGGCTCTCACTGGGGCGGATGCATCCATGACAGTGATCCTAGAAGATGAAAGAGACGTCTCAAATCCTACTTTGAGAGACTGCTAGCCCCTCCATTTGAGTAAAAGACCTGCTGGCCCCTCTGTTTAAGTGAGGGACCTGCTGGAGGTACCCCTCCATTTAAGATCACGCATAGAGTGACCATTTGTTTTTAGTAACTTCCAACTAGGAATGGAGAGGTCTGGTTTCCAACTCAGGTGTGTCTTTAGGTATCTTCCTCCCTTTAGAGAAACACCTTGTTTTGCCTTGGGAAAACTATGAATATACTGTCAGGACATGTTGTCACTTTAATTGTCCTTTTTTCCTCTGTTATCTGAAACCCTGGGGATGTTGTGGAGTCCCCTTGCTCTTTCCTGCCTGGCAGTATTCCACAGCAGTCTCCTGGAAACAACCCATCGCCCCCTTGGTGTGCAAAAAATGTTCCTAGAAATAAGTATGTAAATGCATGAACAATGTGGCCACAATATGCATGTTTAATGTTTGGACTCATATGTATATGTATGTTTTGTGCTTAAAGCTCTGTTTGTCTTGTTAAGAAGTTTTGTCTGTTTCTTGAAAAAGTTATATATGCTGTTCTGATGTGTTTCTAATTTTGTTAAAAGCATAAAACTAAAACAAAAATGGTTTAATTATTTTTGCTATCTGTTTCCAATAGCAGCTGGTCACTACCCACAGTTGCTGTGACTGCACTTACGGTCAGGAATCAGAACTTAAAAGAGTTCAAATGTTTTTATTGTAATTAAAAATCCATGCATGAGTACATAATAGATTGCATTTTTAGTCAGCCGCATGGCTGGGTTGCCATCCACCTTTGGTCAGTCACATGTTTGGCAATCATCTTTGCTGGGTTAGTCACTGCTGTGATTGCCGAGCTGAAGCAACTGCTGCCTTGATCATTCAGATGCATGAATAATTATTAGTTAAGATAAAAAAAGTTGTCAACATTAAAACCATATGTATGAACTTACTTTAAAGGAAAAATACTTATGTGTTGTTATTTAGATATTTTAAAAAAGCTATATTCTTAGTGTTGCTAGTGATACAGTATACTTATAAAAACAGTTTATAGATGACAATATTTTGTTTTACAATGATCTGTTTTCAAAATGCAGAGGTGAACTAATTTTTAGTGTGCTACCTAAGAGTCCATAAAAAAGTTGTTGAGAGTTCAACTTCTGCCACAGTAAAGTAGATACAGACAGAACAGCTTACATTTTTACCTTAAGTTCTATCCTAAAAAAAGTTTGATTTTTTTTATCCTAAAAAAAAATTTCTATCACATTGCTGAAGATTTTTCTTCTTAGCACTTAAGACTTTTTGGTTTTTTTTTTTAATAAAAAGCATTTAATAAAGCATGCCTATGACTCTTAACTTAGAAGCCAGCTATGTCTGCACACTGGTGTTTTTACTTCAGAAGTCTGTAAAAAAAAAAAAATGCTGTTACTTTATTGAGGTTGTTCTGAACAACCTCAATATATTTTTTAACCTAAATAGCCATGTTACATACTGATGTAATTAATCATGTTTCAGGGTTGAGTTTACAACAAAGTAACCAGAAACAAATTTTTTCTATTCAAAATACCTGGGCAGCCCTCATACTTCAGAGATCTGCAGAATATGGCATTTAAAAACATTATATCAGACAGAGATTCCTAGATCTTAACAGTTACACAAGGTATCCAAAGAAGATTATGAGGCACCAAAACATCTCCATCTAGATTATAGCAGTGCTGACGTGGGTAAGATGACATAGCACAATGCCTACCTCCCGCCAGGACCTGGCCTAGTATTGCAAGACATCAGAGAATTGATTGCACCCTTTTGCCTAGACAAAGTAAGGTTAGTCTTCTTCTATATGTCCCACTACTTTGAAAAAAACTTCCATCTTAAAGGCCTGGCAGTCAAAGACTGATGCTATTTAGATACTTCTGCCTCCAACTATGTAGAAACTTGGGTATGGACAACTGAGTATAGACTAGTCTCACAGTATTCGGAAGCTGCTCAGTCTGCACTTAGGTATAATTTATCCTTCTCAGATCTCTGCAAGAATTGATGATTAAGCTAGCTATAACTTTGTGAGCTTGGCAGAATCAGACAAGCAGATCCTTCTGCAAAGTAATAGCCAGCTTTCAAGCTCATTTTATAAAGCTTGATTAGTAATATTAGTAATATCAAGCTTGATTTAGTTATATTAATACTAATATAACTAAAACTCTTAGGTCTTTTTAAAATTTATATTAGCTTCAGAAAACCATAAAATTTAGATCCACCTCACAGAAGTCAAAAAGATTCCAGATAAGTACAGCCTAAGTTTTTCCCACCTGTCTGTTCCTAAGAATAATACTTTTCACTTCTGTTTGGGGGATTCCTGCCCTTCCCAATTACTAAGAAAGTTTAAATTCTAACTTTTGTTCTTAGTTTTAATGTGTCACAACAGATTTCCACTTGGCTAGCATATACAACTTACTCCAAAGGAGTACCTCCTAAAAGCCTGTGTGGACAGTCCAACCAATGTGGGTTGTTTCCTAACTCCACAACTGGGTCAGACAGCTACATGCTCTTGACAGAAGCCCTATAGCCCAGCCCTTTACTAGCCTTTCAGCCTTTTTGGGCTCTGACAACAATGGCCCAATGTCAGCTGAAAGCAGATAAAAGAGAAACATTGACCCTATTCCCAGCCCATAATAGGTTAAAATGCTAAGTTTTTTTTTTTAAAAAAAAACACACACAAAACCTTCTGGCTTAAGAGACAAACCTTTTCGCAGAGAGCAAAGGAGTTTATAAGTCAGCCTCCTATGGGCTGTGGGACCCCAAAGGTCCTGGTTGCTCCTATCTCAAAGTTTCTTGCCTTAAAAAGTTGGTAATATGACTGACTCCCTGGCTGCTCACATTGCTTGCTCTGCTTACACGTCTGAAAAATTTAGCAAGTAAACAGCCTTGCAGTTGTACACAGAGTGAGTAAAAAAACAAAAACAAGACAGTAGTGCTGGGGTGATGTCTGGCTTACCTGCCAGAAAGTAAAACTAAAAGCCTAGACTGAGAAGTAAGCCAGGTCCATGCTGATTGACTACTGATTTGTAAAACTGATTTGTTTTCCAACAACTCTTTTTCTTTGCAGAGCCAGTACTGTAAAAATATTCTAGTTTGCAGAGACACAGTAGCCCCTCCCTTGGTTATATATGTATTAGCCTTTTTCATAGAGCTAGAGTACCAATGTAAAATATCTGCCAAGATGAAAAAACGGCAGTTTTGATGTCTTGAGATAAAGTTCAGACTCAGCCACAGGGAGACAGTACCAAGTACTCCCCCGCCTCACCCCTACCTACCTCTGGGGGCCACACCTAAGAGTTAGCCCTAGATTCTACAGTTACTACAATATCACTAGATCCAGTGAGACTTTGCAGATCACTTTGAGCCTACAAGTGTGGGCACAAGAGCTGGTGCAAAGGAAGTAGAGTATGACTATCCTCCAGATGGACAAGCCTTGACAGCTCTAAAAGAGCTGGAACCAGATGTTACCTCTAAAGCTCAGAGACGTGGTTTCTGCCTTCATAAAGCTAAGATTATAATAATGCTAGCAAGATAAAATATACTCTTTTTCTTGGTCATCACTTTTTGGCTTTGTGTCATAAACAGACTACTCCTATGAACATATTGCCAAAGACTAATGATTAGGACATGTTTTCAAAGAAGCTTGAGGTATGCTCCCTGGCTGGCTTGTATTGTGCTGCCAATAAACCTTATCTATATTCCAGACATCCCTGTCTCCTGCAGTCTCTCTGGGGGTCGAGCTATGGACATAACAGTCAAATATTGCAGAAAAGCTAAAGGATCAGAGAGACAGAGGAATAAGCCACAGCTATTTCTCACCTAGCCACTCCTTACTAGTCCTAAGACTGAATGCCTCTAAGTCCTCAGCAAAAGGGAAGGGAACACAGGCAAAGAGCTGAACTCCTGCTATCTTTCTTTCTCTGTTCAGTTATTTCACTTCCTAGTTCAACTTTCCTAGGGCTACGATTAAAGGTGTGTGTTCTCCAACCACTGAGAGCACAGGCATGGAATCTCAAGTGCTAGGATTAAAGGCCTGGGTTACCAATGCCTGGCTCTGTTGGCCTTAAACTCACAGAGATCCAGAGAAATCTCTGCCCCTGAGTGCTGGGGATTAAAGGTGTGAGTCACCACTCCCTGACCTTCATGGATAAATCTGTGGCTTGGTTCTATCCTTAGATTTTCAGATAAACTCTATTAAATACACAATATTATCACCACAATAAACAACAACTTTCTAATTATATGTAAGACACACTCCTCAAAAAAGAACTTATAACCCCCATGCTTTAGCCAAGAACCTGAAACTAGATAGGCCAAGAGTCTAGAGGAAAATCTAATACCATTATTCTGGTAAATGAACATAGCAATAAAATGATTCCTAATGACACACTGCTATACCAATAAATCAGTGAGTTGCTCAGCCCTTATCAGAGACGTTTCTTCTTGTAGTAAATGGGAACCAATGCCATAGCCACAACTGAACAATGTGCAAAGTGTGAAAGTCCTAAATGGGATGTCTTCATCAAAGTTCTCCTGTCAGGGCTCTGTAGAAGAGCAGGCAGGAAGACTGTAAGAGCTGGATGTAATAAATCAAAATATTCAGAGTTCTTTTTTGAAGGTTTACTTTTTTTGAGAAAACATTTGGGAAAACACTATAAAATATCTAAATTATATTGGTCCAATTTAAACTGTAATATGTCAAGTTTAGAAAAAGCTGAGAGAGAACCTGGAAACAACCTAGATGCCCCTCAACTGAAGAATGGATTAACAAACTGTGATACATCTACACAATGGAGTACTACTCAGCAAAAATTTAGGAAAAAATGATATCCTAAAATTTGCAGGCAAATGGATGGATTTGGAGAATATCCTCCTGAACGAGGTATCACAAACCCAGAAAGATAAGCAGGGTATGTACTCACTCATTAGTGGACTCTAAACAGAAAAGCAAAAAGCAAAGCATGTTCAAGTTGCAAACCACAATCACTGAACAACTTGGGATCTGAAACACCTTGGACTGACACCGTGGATCCCACTCTCTCTAGAGGAACATCTGACTCAGTCTTGATGTTGAGAGGAGGAACCTGGATCTGCCAGGAGTGGATGCTGAACTGAGCAATATTGGGACTTTGGGATCTCCTGCCCATGCTGAGAAGAGATGGGGAGATGTGGAGAAGAGAGAGTGACTGGAGGGGGTGGGAGGGGGAAGGGACCTTGAATAAGGACATACACAGATAGAAAATGTGACTTTATTCATAATAAAAAAAAAAGAATGAAAAAAATTTAAGTCAACAAAACACCATACCAAAAAAAAACCCCAAAAAACAAAAAAACAAAAAGCAAAAAAAAGCTGAGAGTTAAACATCACATCTGAGGCTATAAAAAGTTTACTTCCTTTTATAGCCAAATAACTAATAGCAAAGCAGTAACAATAAATGCATTATCATTTTAATGTAAGTTCAAAAATTCTAGTTTATTCTGCATTTCATTGCTAGATTCATCCCAATTCCTTGTTTTAGTTGAGTAGCCTGTTCAAACCATTTCATTGACTCTGAGTGCTTGTAGCAAAGAATCCTTCAGTTACCTTAATTAGTATCACCGTTTCAAATACCACCTTAGCACTTTTCTAAACAGGCACAAACAGATGATTTCCCTCCATTATCTCTCTGATTTACCCCAATATATGATTAGAGAAGACATAATATGCAATATAGCTGAAAAAGATGAAATTTGACAGTTGATAATAGAGCATTTTCCTACTGCTACCAAAGCAAAGGACACACCAGATTAAAGGGAAGAGAACAAAGAAACATTACTTGGATAATTTCTCCAAGTTTTATCCTATTGGTCCACAGTGATGTCCACATAAACCTGAACAATATATGAATGCACTTATGTTTATTAAATGAGTAAAACTTATAAACTCTTATTACAAGAATAAACTTGGGGTCCTGAGATCTAGACAAGTCAACAGAAAGAATGAGAATAAATGAATCACTTTTAGAACAAATATACTCTTAACATTTGCCTTTTGCATTCTTTGTCTTTACTGTCTGACTTTTATTTAAATTTATTGCTCATTTGCAGCAACTGTAATAACAAAAGTGTGAGGTACTTGCTTCTCCCCTGTATAATATGTGTTTTTAACCAAATTTAGAAGGTGAAATTTAATCAATTATTATTACTGAACTTTCTCTGAAAACAAGTATACATAATTTTTTCAATTCAGCTAATGATATAATTTTCTATTTAATTGCAGTCTACAGTTGACCAAATGTTTGGGGAGAGTTAAAGCTTACTGTATTTTGCTTTAAGAAATATTCAATGGGCTCATTCATTCATTCAGTGTATCAAACATTCAGTAAATGTTTATCAAAGCCCCCACACATGAATAGTTTTGGTCTATCACTGAAACACAAGAAACAGTCTCTGCCCTGGCTGTGCTAAACATTTGAATAAGAAATAATAGATCACCAGTTTATGACAAATGATATGAACAAATAATATTTAAAAAGAAAATGAAAGATGGCAAATAGCCAGGAATAGCCAAAGCTTAACTATTTGAAAAAAATCAGGGACTGAATTATGAATTATTTGGATGAACCTTTACAGAAAAGAAGATAGTCAAACATAAGGCTTTTGTAATAGTAGCATGCTTACTGTGTTTGATGATGAGGTAAAGAGTGTGAGCAGAAGACACTGAGTTTAAGTAAAAATTGTAGAGACTTAATTAGGAAGCGGAGACTACACTGTGTGCATTTCTACAGACTAAAGACACTGACATTTGATAAAAATTTCTTTAACAGCTTTAAAGAGAAGGGTACCATGATCCAATGTTAAGAGATCAATTCAGCTACTATATAGAAACAGGGAGACTAAGAGGAGAAGTAAAAGAGAGAATAACACAATGGTCTAGCAAGGGATACTGGTTACTTTAATTAGGTATACCTTAAAGGCAAGGATAGAAGCAGTCAAAGCACTACAGTACCATCAATAAGCAGGAGAAACACTAGGAGTTCTATGTAAGATACTTGGTGAGGTGCTCAAATGGAAAAGAACAAATGAGTATTTGCTTGTTTTTAGATGGTTCATATAACTTTAGAATGTAAACTTGAGAACACAGAGACTGACCACAAATCACCCAGTGAAAATATAGAGGACTCCCTCAAAGATCAAATCTATGTTACTCTGATGAAAGAATGTCACTTGTAAACCTAAGAAACTATGTAATTCTATGGAGTGATTCGGTTGCTTACTGAATTAAACAAAAGAATCCTAGACTCCAATAGAAAGAAAAAAAGGAAATCAAATTTGGTGAGAGCCAAGGCTACCATTGTTCTGACACACTAGTTATATAACATAACTGATAATCTATAGACCCTTCTTATCCTTTACCTTTAAACAAAATAAAATACGGTTGGTGGAATGGCTCAATAGGCAAGGCACCTGCTATGCAGCCTGATAACTTAAGTTCAGTATCTGGAATCTGCATGGTAGAAGGAAGAACTGACTCTTCCGAGTTATCCTCTTACTGTCACCAGCAAATTATGGTGCACACACACAAATGCACAATGAGATCAATTTTTATGTAGAGAAAGAGTAAAGGTAATTAAGTAACACTTCATTCCAGAACTGCAAATTACTTGCTCATTTCATTTCTCCTCCAATTAAACACATTACTTTTTAGTATTATAAAACAGAGTATTTTAACATTATTTAGGTAAGAAAATGCAATGAATTCTCTGTTGAGTGGAAAAAAAAATCATCTCTGTATTGCTGAGACCCTGAAGTGGTAGCAATATCAATTTGACATTTTAAAAGATTTATTTCTTAATTAGCATGCTGATCCAATATTCTATTACTCTTTTCCTACTCTCAATGTCAATTTATAATCTAGTTGAAATTATTTCCACTCAGGTATTAGCATACACAAAAAATAATTTTAACAAAGAAAACTTGTAAAATTTAGGAACGTTCATGCAAAAATCAAATGCTCAATTCTATAAACTTACTTCCTTTGAACCATACTTTTTTTTTTAAATGTGACTAAAATTACAAAAAGTAATTATAGTAATTTACTTCAAAAACTAGCCTGTACATATATTTGTTTTTAGACTGATTCCTATGTCAAGATAATAATATATTTTAAATATTGCAATCATTACTAGTCACAAGGTATCTGAAATATAATCTGTTGTGTATCAAATCTGCAGCTTTGTTATATAAATTGTCTTCACAGTAATTTTAATTTGGAGTGGAGATAGTTAAGATCTTTGAATGAATTTTAGAAGAACTAAGACAGAGCGTGTTACTCACCTGTTTTATGGCAGTTACTGCTATCACAAAGAATAATGGAAGTCCACTGGTAATAGGACTGGTAGGTGTATCAATCATAAGCTAGATTTAAAGAAAGAATGAAGAGTTTATGTATCTATATTACATATGTTATATTAAGGCCTAAAGTATCATAGTATTGTACGATGTATACAGTTTAGTTTACAACCTCACTTTCTTGACTATTTCATAGGCTTGGTAGAGTCTTTCAATTGTACACTTTCATATACTGCTACTCTGAATATGCCTACTCTGTTGTATTGTTTTGTTTTTTGAGGCAAAATTTTGCTACCTACATCCCTGTATAACTAAATTACTCCTGATCCCTTGTCTCTGCTTCTCAAGTGCTAGAATTATAAACATGTACCACCATGTGTAGGCACTGTGCTTTAACAGTTCTTAGGTTCATCAATATTGTCTACAAGTAAAGCCACAGTGGGTTTTAACTCATTTCACATGTCTCTGTAAATCTTAAAAATGCTGAAAAGGCTGTCAGCAATTTTAACCCAGAATTTAGGATAAAACTAAAGCCCAGAGCAAGAGAACTAGAATGGAAGAGAGAAAGTGATTTTTCTTTACCCGAAAGAATCAGGGGAAGAGAGCTGGGAAACCAGTGCTGCAAAGCATGGTGTAAACCACCTAACTGAAGTTCCTACACGTTGCTAAAGATATACTTGCAATAATTGCATAGGTTACCAGGAACACAAATATTATGATTTATTAATTTCCTTTGACTCTAGATGGGCCAATTAAATTTTCTCTAGTCTATATACATGATGATCTTAGCAATTTGCCAACTTCATCCATGGCATGAGAATATAGTTAACATAGTTTCATTTTTCAGAAAAACCACTAGATGCTCTAGTAGTAGAAAATTAGAAATTCCTTCTCCATTCACAAAGAAACATCTCTTCATGAATGTTTTCTAAAGCTTTAAAACAATTACTTGAATAATTTTAATTTTTCTTTTGAAATCCTATGTTCTACAGATAGAACAGTTTAGAGAAAAGAATCAAATTTTTAATTAACACTAAAGAAAAATTCTAAGATTTTATCAGAAAATATTAACTGTAAAGAAATAATAATCACTATATTTATAAGTTGAGTTACACTTGAGCTTTAATTTATATTATATATGTATATATATTAAAGTAAGCAAAAACATTTAGATTAAGAAGCTCCTGAACAGCCTATGATAAACTTGTAATTAAGTCCAGAAAAGTACTCTTGTGACTACTTTAAAAATTAAAATAATTGGTTGAGTGTGGTAAACATCTATCATTCCAGAAGGGCAGACACAGACAGATGGTGAGTCCACACTAGCCTAGGTTACATAATAAGACTTGAAAGCACGTTGTAAGTGTTGCAGCTCAGATGGCAAGTATCCTGGCAGTTGAAATCCAAGGAATATAACAAAGTAACATCATGCAAGAAACCTCATACAAGAGATTTACTGTGAGGGAAATAAATAGGAAGGTGGCTGCCTCTGCTCAGGCAAGAAACAGTAGAGAACTGACAGGACACAGGGATTATATAGTTTCTAGGGGGAGGGCAGAGAACTTTTCGTGGTGGAGCTTACCAGGGTGGACACTGGTGGGATTTCATGTCTAAAGATTTGGCTTTTCACTCCAGGTGTGGGGGGTGCACGGGTCCAGCAGTTAGGGCAGTTAAGAGTATCCTGTGGGTGGAACCTGGTAGTTGGAGGTCCTTGGAGAAGGAGCTTGGCCACTATTCTAGTTTGAGGGGCTTACGTTCCCTTCAGAGAGCTGTAGGTATTCCTTGGCTTCTGACTGCTAAAAATACATTTCTATCGGAGATGTAACACTTACTTAAACACACACATGAAAAAAGAAAAAAAAAAGCAGAAAGAGAGGAAAATGTAAAAAAAAATCATAAATGTAAATAAAATTTATTTGGATGGAGTTTTGTTATGTTGTTCAGTTAGCATCAAACTCCTGGGTACAAGCAATCCTCATCTACCTCAGCCTCTTGAGTATCTGTGATTATAGACTCATGCAACATTTGGCTAAAACACTTAAAATCAATTTAAACAAAAACCACACACACACATCTACTCTTGTATATAGATGATTCCACAGGCAGACATGTGCCAATGATGCACTACATATCAACAGCCAAAACATGAGGCAGGCATCTGAAAATTACAAGTAATATTCTTGGCTCAGATTATAGCCATCAATACTATGGCACACTAGTTAAAAAAAATACAACTGATATTAAAATGTATAGCCTATGTTTTAGAAGTCTAGGTTTGACTTAGGTAATTTATTAGTGAATACAATGTGGAAAACTGCAGGAGGAAGAAAAAAAATCCCATAGTCAACTAAGAATGCAATGTAATTTTACCCTACTGTAAAAGATATGCTTAGGCACCAAGTTTATAAGTAATCCATTGAGTGATAAAACTTACCTGAACCAAAAATATAATAAGAAAATAAAAGTTTGCCACTCTTCTGAATTGTTCAAATAAATTTTTTGGAACAAAATTCCATACAGTATACTAGGGAAAAAAGAAAAAGAGAAATCAATAAAAAATATTTTAAAACAATATATACTATATAGATACAATTATAAGAAAAGTAAATTTGGATTTCCTAATCTCTTAGACAACTTAATATAATGATGCTACAGAAACTATCTGGTTTCTAGAATTTAAGACTCTTACATTATTACCTTTTTTCCCCCTTTTATTGGCAGTTTTAGTATAGTTTTTAAAATGAGATGTAAAACCTATTAATTTTGTCATCTAGTTATTGATTTTTGTCAGAAGCTAGAGAAAACATCTAAACACTTTACCAATATATTTTGTGTTTAGTTATACAAAACTGAAGTAATAAAGATAAGTACGCATTGATAGTAATGCTAACAAGATTAAAAAGATTTTATTTTACTTAAGTCAGTATCAGAACCAAATGAAATGTCTTAGTCAATTATTTACTTTTTACATGAAATACAGAAAAATGACCTAGAATGTTAAAGAAATAGACAATAGTCACTGCTATAACCACCAAAAGAATCATGAAGGATGCAATGCAAAACCACTACAATGTCCTAAAAGCAAGACAGCTGAGTAAAATAGTCAAAAGCATAGATGTACAGGAGTTAAAAATCCTGTAGCTCAAAGGTGTAACATTTCCTAAAATAACCTCAGACTTAATCTCTGTTCCAGGGATCTCCCATATCTGCCTCCCCAGCACTAGAATGACAGATGCAACTAAGCTCTACTTTATATGGGTGCTACAGGTCCAAACTCAGAGTCCTCACACCTTTGGCAAGTCCTTTACTGACTGAGCCATTGCGCCAGCTTCTTCTGGTTGATGCTAATTGGAATAAAAGGGAAATGTTCCTCCGGGGAGACATGTCTCCATGAAAATTTTTCAGTCACCTTACTGAACCTACAAAAGTTTCTAAGAATTACGCTTACAAACATCTATGTAGATTATGATTCTGACAATATTTTTCTCCTATCATTTTATAAAGTAGACAATTATACTAACTGGAAGTAAGGTAAATGGTTTTAAGCTAGTTGCTTTGAGGGGAAAGGAAAGATGTGTGTTAAGAGTTAAAAGAGTGCATATTGCTCTTACAGAAGACTCAATTCTCAGCACCCAAATCAGGTGACAACTGCCTGTAGTCTCTGCTCTAAGGAGATTTTAAGCCTCTGGCCTCCACAGGCACCTGCACTCATATGCCTATACTCACACAGAGACACACATATAACACAAATAAATTCTTTAAAAATTTAGGTATAAAGGTCTTCTATATATGAGGATCACCATATGTGCCTAGTATTTGTGGTGTGCTGAGGGCATCAGATACCCTACAACTGGATTACAGACAGTTGAAAGCAGTCATGTGGATGCTGCATACTGAGCCTAGGTCCTTTACAAGAGTAGTAAGTGCTCTTAACCACTGAGCCATCTCTCCAGTCACATAAAAATCAATTTTAAAAGAAGAGATTTCCAGACCCCAGTGACCTCCGAAACAACTGGAAAACTACAGACCTCTGGCCCACAGCTGACTAACAGTTGACTAAAAGTGACCACCTCAATAACCAGAAACCTACAGACCCCTGGCCCAAGGCCGACTAAGAGACTAAGTGAATACACTACCTCCAAGTGGACGAAGGACCCAGATTGGACCAAAAGGGGCCTCTTGAGACACAGACACACCCAGAAAACACCACCAAAATCAGCTATCTGAGATTCAGAAAAATTGTGCAGTGAACTCAGAAAGCAATGGGCAGATGCCAATGCAAGAATACATGTAACAACATAAAGAGCAACATGGCACCACCAGAAGAATCCGGTGGTTCTACAACATCAAGACTTGAGCATGGCACTGCAGAGGAAGCAGAAGGAAACAACCTTAAAAACAACTTCATGGTAGAAGCAACCAGGAGCAAGGCTGAGAAGGTTGGAAGATAGCTGGAGAACAAAAACCATAACAAAAACCAAAAACTTTTGAAAGCCATACATACCATTGAAAAGATAAATCTAGTTCCTATCTCCAAACCCAGTCCTGAAGATGAGGCACAGTTTTGGTGGGACATAGCCTGCACAGACCACAGTTGGTGTCACAGCACTGCAACCTCACAGGAGCAGCCACACTCTGAACACACAGCTGATTAAGAGCCCCCAGACGAACAACTGACTAAAAGCCAACAAAGAACTAACCAAGAGTGAATTGAGGAAACAATGGGCAGATGTCAGTGAAAGAATACATACAACAATACAAAGATCAACAAGATACCACCAGAAGAAGCAAGTGGTTCTATAGCTTCAAGACATGAACATAATAATGAAGAGATTTAAAAAAAAAAGACCTTAAAATAGCTTTATGAAGCTAATAGAAGCCTTAAAAGAAGATATAAAAACTCGCTTAAAGAAATAGAAGAAAATACAAACAGAAAATTGGAAGAGATGAACAAATCTCTGAAAGAAAATAAAGAAAACCAAAATAAATAAATAAATAAATAAACAGGTGAAAGAAACATTCCAGAAATTAAAAATTTAAATAGAATCAATAAAGAAAGCACAAACCAAAACAAAGCTGGAAGTAGAAAACCTGAAGAATAGACCTGGAATCACAGATTCAAGCATAATTAATAGAATCCAAGAGATGGAAAAGAGAATCTCTGGCGTGGAAGACTAAGTAGTGAAAATAGGTACATCAGTTAAAGAAAACACTAAAGCAAAAAAGTCATAGCATAAAATGTCCAGAAAATCTGAGATACCATAAAAAGGCCAAACCTGGGAATAATTGAAATCAAAGAATGAGAACACCAGCCCAAAGGCACAGAAAATATATTAAACAAAATCGTAAAAGAAACTTCCCCAACCTAAAGAAGGAAATGCCTGTAAAGATACAGGAAGCCTACAGAACACCAAATAGACTAGACTGACATAAAATGCCTGCTCACCATAAAATAATCAGGCCACTAAATGTACAAAACAAAGAAAACATCCTAAGAGCTGCAAGGGAAAAGGTCACGTCATCTATAAAGGCAGACACATCAGAATTACACCTGACAGCTCAATAGAAAAAAATGATAGCAAAAAGGTTCTGGTCAGACATTACACAGACAATAAAAGTGCATGGAAGCCAACCTAGACTACTGGACCCAAGAAAATTATCAATCAACATAGATGGAGTAAACAAGATATTTCTTGATAGAACCAGATTTAAATACATGCACACAAATTCTACTGTACACAAAGTCCTGGAGGGAAAACTCGAACCTAAGGAAACCAGAAACACCCATGTAACCACAGACAATTGATACACCCACAGAAGAACCAAACCCCCTAAAAAGGAAATACAAGCTACCACCATAAAAATGGGAAATATTAATCACTGGTTATTAAGATTCCTTAATATCAATGGACTCAGTTCATCTATGAAAAGACACACCCTATCACAACAGATATAAAAACAGAAACCATCCTTCTGCTGCATACAAGAAACACACTTCAACTTCAAAGACAGACATAGACTCAGAGTAAAGGGTTGGGAAAAGACTTTCCAATCAAATGGCCCTAAGAAACAAGTTGGTGTAGCCATTCTAATATCTAACAAAATACTTTAAACTAAAATCAATAAAAAAGATGAGGATGGACACTACTTATTCATCTCAGAAAAAATCCATCAAGATGAAGTTTCACTCCTGAATATCTATGCCCCCAACATAAGGGTGCCTACATATGTAAAAGAAACACTACTAAAGCTTAAACATTATATCAAACCTCACACACTAATAGTGGGAGACTTCAATACCCCACTTTCACCCTTGGACAGGTCAACTAGACAAAAACTCAACAAAGAAATAAGGAATATAACAGAACATATGACCCAAATGGACTTAATAGATATATACGAAACCTTCTACCCAAACAAAAAGGAATATACCTATTTTTCAGCACCCCATGGAACTTTCTCTAAAATTGACCACAAACTAGGTCATAAAGTAAATATCAACAGATACAAAAACATGGAAATAACTCCTTGTACCTTATCAGAGCACCATAGTCTAAATTTAGTGTTCAAAAATATTAAAAATCACAGAAAGCCTACCAACTCATAGAAACTAAACATTGCTCAACTGAACCACCTCTGGGTCAAGGAAGAAGTTAAGGAAAACATCAAAGACTTTCTAGAATTTAACAAAAATGAATCCACAACATACCCAAACTTATAAGATCCAATAAAAAGCAGTCTTACGAGCATGAGTCATAGCACTAGATGCCTATATGAAAAACCTAGAGAAATCCCACACTAGAGAACAAACAGCACAACTGAAAGCCTTAGAACAATTAAAAGTAAACTCACCAGAAGTAGACAGTAGAAAATAATCAAACTTAGAGCTGAAATTAATACAACTGAAACAAAGAGAGCAACAACAACAACAACAAATCTATGAATCAAAGAGTTGTTTCTTTGGGAAAGTCAACAGGAAAGATAAACAGACCCTTATCCAAACTAACAAAAAAGCAGCGAGTATCCAAATCAACAAAATCAGAAATGAAAAAGGGGACATACAAACAACAGACCCCCATGAAATCCAGAGAATTATCAGGTCAAACTTTGAAAATCTATACTCCACAAAAATGGAAAACCTAGAAGAAATGGACAGCTTTTTGGACAATATTTTAAGTTATAGTCTTGAGAGATTGGGAGATGAGAAAAGTGCTTGGTGGTAAGCTTGAGGACCTGAATTTGAATACAAGCACCCACATATAGATGGCACATGCACACACAAAGGCACATATTCTTTATGTTAGCACAGAGAGGAGGAAGATGCAGACAGGTGGATTCTAGGAGCTTTCTATCCATTTGACAGCAATTGAGGAAGACATTCCACATCAATCACTGGCCTACACAGCTGTACACATAGCTACATACACACCCAAATATGCATACAACAAACCCCCATACACACATAGAAATACTGTCTAAAATATGAAATCACTTTTGTAATGTTTTATTTGTAACATCTGTAGAAAATAAACATCTTATATAAAACAGTGCATTATAGCTTTTCTAATTATATTATTGTTTACCAGTTTGATGTATTATATAATATTTGCTTGTTTGCAAAAAAACCCCAACTTTATGAAGATAATAGAAACCTTAAAAGAAGATATAAAAAAAAATCCCTTAAAGAAATAGAAAAAAAATACAAACAAAAATTTGGAAGAGATTAACAAATCCCTAAAAGAAAATAAAGCCAAGGAAAAGAAAACAAACAGATGAAGGAAACATTTCAAGATTTAAAAATTGAAATAAAAGCAATATAGAAGACAAAACTGAGAAAATGATAGAAATATAAAACCTGAAGGAATGAACCCAAACTACAGATGCAAGCATAACCAACAGAATGCAAGAGATAAAAGAGAGAATCTCTGGTATGGAAGAGTCAATAGTGGAAATAGATTATGTCAGTTTAAAAACCACTAAAACCAAAAATGTCATGACACAAAACGTCCAGAAAATATAAGGCACCATGAAAAGACAAGTCTGAGAATGACTGGAATGGAAGAACAGCAGCTCAAAGACACAGAAAATATATTCAACAAAATCATAGAAAACTTTCCCAACCTGAAGAAGGAAATGCCTATAAAGATATAAGAAACTTACACAATACCAAACAGACCAAATCCCCCAAAAGTCTGCTCCAAAAAAAGTCTGCTTGCCACATAATGATCAAGCCACTAAACCTACAGAACAAAGAAAAAAATACTAAAAGCTGCAAAGGAAAAAGGCCAAGTTTCCTATAAAGGTAGACCCATCAGAATAATAGCAGGTTACTTGGTGATAACAATGAAAGCAAGAAGGTCCTGGTCAGATGTTATAAAGACACTAAAAGACCATGGCTGCCGGCCTAGACAATGATACCCAGCAAAACTATCAATCACAACAGATGGAGTAAACAAGATATTTTATGACAGAACCACAAATCTGCTCTGACAGAAAGCAGTAGAGGAAAAACTCCAACCTAAGGAAACCAGATACATCCATGAAACCACAAGGAATCAAAAATCCCACAGAAGAAAATCCCAAAGAAGAAAAACACACACATACTTCTGCTAAAATATCAGAAAATAACAATCATTGGCCATTAATATCACTTAATATTAATGAACTTGATTCACCTACAAAAAAAAATACATCCTAATATGATGTATACAAACACAGAATCCATCCTTCTGCTGCATACAAGAGACACACCCCAATTTCAAAGACAGACACAGACTTAAAGTAAAGGTTGGAAAAAGACATTCCAATCAAATGGTCCTAATATCTATCCTAATACCTAACAAAATAGACTTCAGACTAAAATCAATTAAAAGAGACTAGGATGGACATTACTTATTCATCTCAGGAAAAATCGACAACAATGAAGTCTCAATCCTGAACATTTATGACCCCAAACAAGGGCACCTATATATGTAAAAAATAGGAATAACTTCTTGTACCATATCAGACCACCAAGGTCTAAAGTTAGAGTTCAACAACAACAAAAATCACAGGAAGCCTACAAATTCATGGAAACTGAACCTCTCTCAACTGAAGAAGGAAGGAAGTTAAGTCAAGGAAGAAGTTCAGAAAAAAATCAAAGACTTCCTAGAAATCAGTGAAGATGAATCCACAATATACCTAAACTTATGGGACACAATAAAAGCAGTGCTAAGAAAAAAATTTATAGCACTAGATGCCTATATGAAAAACCTAGAGAAATCTCACACAAGCAACTTAATAGCACAGCTGAAAGCTTTAGAACAATTAGAAGCAAACTCATCTAGAAGGAGTAGACAGCAGGAAATAATCAAACTTAGGACAGAAATCAATACAATTGAAACAAAGAGAACAATACAAAGAATCAATGAATAAAAGAGTTTTTTTTTTTTTTTTTGAGAAAGTTAACAAGATAGATAAACCCTTATCCAAACTAACCAAAAGGCAGAGAGAGTATCCAAATTAACAGAACCAGAAGTAAAAAGGAAGACATAACAACAGACACCCAGGAAATTCAGAGTTATCAGGTCATACTTAAATTAAGTCAAGATCAGATAAATGATGTTAAGTAGACCTATAACCTCCAGGGAAACTGAAGCTGTTATTAAAAGTCTAAGTAAAAAAAAAAAAAAAATTGAGGGACACATTGTTTCATTGCAGAATTCTACCAGATATCCAAAGAAGAACTAATACCAATACTCCTTCAAACTGTTCTATACAACAGAAACTGAAGGAACATTGCTGAACTCTTTTTATGAGGCTACAGTTGTTACCATGATACCCAAGCTACTCAAAGATGCAACAAAGAAAGAGAATTATAGACTAATATCCCTCATGAACATTGATACAAAAATACTCAACAAAATACTGGCAAACCGAATTCAACAACATATCAAAAAAAAAAAAAAAAAAACATCATCCACCATGATCAAGTAGGCTTCATCCCAGAGATGCAGGGATGGTGAATGCCATCCATCATATAAACGACATGAAAGAAAAAAAATCACATGATCATCTGGACCTGTTGGAATCATCTCCTTAGGTGCTGAAAAAGCCTTTGACAAAATCCAACACTTCCTCATGATAAAAGTCCTGGAGAGATCAGGAATACAGGGAAAATACCTAAATATAATAAAGGTGATATACATCAAACTAAATGGAGAGAATCTCAAAGCAATCTCACTAAAATCAGGACTAAGACAGCTGTTCCCTTTCCCTTTATCTACTCAATATAGTTCTTTAAGTTTTAGATAAAGCAGTAAGAAAACAAAAGAACATTAAGGGGCTACAAATTAGAAAGGAAGAAATCAAACTATTTCTACTTACAGATGATATGATCATATATATAAGTGACCCTCAAAATTCTACCAGGGAACTCCTACAACTGACAAACACCTTCAGCAATGTAGCAGGGTACAAGATTAACTCAAAAAACAATCAACAGCCCTTCTATACACTAAGCATAAAAGGGCTGAAAAAAATAAGGGAAACATCACCCTTTATAATAGCTTCAAATAGCATTAAATATCTTGGGGTAACTCCAACCAAAGAAGTGGCAGATTTGTTTGACAAAAACTTTAAGTCACTGAAGAAAGAAATTAAGAAGATATCAGAAAATAGAAAGATCTCCCATGGTCCTGGATAGGTAGGATCAACATAGTAAAAATGGCAATCTTATCAAAAACAATCTACATACTCAATGCAATCCCCATCAAAATCCCAACACAATTTTTTACTGACCTTGAAAGAACAATACTCAACTTCATATGGAATAACAGGAAACCCAGGATTGCCAAAACAATCCTGTTCAATAAAAGAACTTCAGGCCGCATCACCATCCCTAACTGCAAGCCATACTATAGAGCTACAGTAATTATTAAAAAAAAAAAAAAAAAAAAAAAAAAAAAAAAAAAAAAAAAAAAAAAAAAAAAAAAAAAAAAAAAAAACAACAAAAAAACATACTTGTTGGATCAGTGGAATCGAACTGAAGACTCCGACATTAACCTACACACCTATAAACACCTGATTTTTGACAAAGAAGTCAAAAATATACAATGGAAAAAGACAGTATCTTTAACAAATGGTGCTGGCATAAATGGATAGTAGTATGTAGAAGAATGCAAATAGATCCATATCTACCACCTTGCACAAAACTCAAGTCCAAGTGGATCAAAGACCTCAACATAAACCCAGCCACTCTGAACCTGATAGAAAAGAAAGTGGGAAATACCCTCCAACGCACTAGCACAGGTAACACCAGTAGCACAGACACTAAGAACAACAATTAATAAATGGAACCTCCTGAAACTGAGATGCTTTTGTGAGGCAAAGGACACAGTCAGTAAGACAAAACGACAGCCTACAGAATGGGAAAAGATCTTCACCAACTCTACCTCTGGCAGAGGAATGATCTCTAAAATACATAGAAAACTCAAGAAACTAGAAGCCAAAAACCCAAATAACCCAATTAAAAAATGAGGTTCTAAGCTAAAAAGGGAATTCTCAATAGAAGAATTACAAATGGCTAAAAGGCACTTAAACTGTTCAACATCTTTAGCCATCAGAGAAATACAAATCAAAACAACTTTGAGATACTACCTTACACCTGTCAGATTGACTATGATAAAAGACACAGAAAGGGAACACTCCTCCACTGTTGGTGGAAGTGTAAACTTGTACAGCTACTTTGGAAAGCAGTATGGTGGTTCCTCAGAAAACTGGGACTCTTATCTGGCCAATGATCCAGCAATACCACTATTGGGCATATACCCAAAGGACACACATTCTTACAGCAAGGGTTATA
This sequence comes from Sigmodon hispidus, assembly GCA_004025045.1. Classification (NCBI taxonomy): domain Eukaryota; kingdom Metazoa; phylum Chordata; class Mammalia; order Rodentia; family Cricetidae; genus Sigmodon; species Sigmodon hispidus. The sequence continues at coordinate 34,326 of PVIH01014026.1, read as the reverse complement.
GCTCAACTATGTTCATAGCAGCATTATTTGTAATAGCAAGAACCTGGAAACAACCTAGATTGAAGAATGGATTAACAAACTGTGGTACATTTAAACAATGGAGTACTATTCAGCAGAAAAAAAAAAAAAAAGAAAAAAAAAGTTCTAAAATTTTCAAGCAAATGGATGGATTTGGAGAATACTCTCCTTAGTGAGGTAACAACAGGCTCAGAAAGATAGACATGGTATGTACTCACTTATAAGTGGATTTTAAACAAAAAGCAAAGAATATCCAGGCTGTAAACCACAACCCCTGAACAACTTGGGTTCAGAAGAAACTTAAGAGAGACATTCGGAGATCCCCCTGGGAAGAGAAAATAGAGACGATCTCCTGAGTAAATTGGGATCATAACGAGTAGCAACCAAATCATGAAAGAAGGAGATGGTTGAGTAAAAGGATCAACAAAGAGGGGGGAAAAAAGAGATGGATATCTTGACAGAGGGAGCCACTATGGGGTGGGAAAGAGATCAGGTGCTAGGGAAACTTCCAAGAACTCATAGGATGTTCCTGTCTAAGACTCCAACCAATAGTGGAGGTAATGCCTAAACAGGACTTCCCCTATAATCAAATGAATGACCACCCTAAGTGTCATTATGGAATGAATCTTCATCCAGCAATGGACAGAGGCAGAAGCAGAGATCCATAAGCACCAGGTCGTTCCCAGACAACTGAAGAGAAAGGAGAGTGTACATGAGCAAAGGGATCATAGTCATGAGGAGGAATCCCACAGAGATGGCTGACTGGAACTATTGGAAGCTCATTGAATCAGAAATAGCCACTGGGTATAATCAGGAAAAGGAACTAAACCCTCTAAGGGTAGATAACTGTCAAATGGCATGGGCAGTTTGTGAGCATTTTGGAGTAGGATCAGACCATGAACTGGCATCTTGGAGCCCATTCCCTACAGAGGAACACCTAACTCAGCCCTAATATTGGGATGAGGGAACTGGACCTAACTCAAATGGATATACCAGACTGAACTGACCCACCTTGGGACTCCTTGCCTTCCTTGAGGAATTGATGGGGTGATGGGGTGGGGGGAGGCTGAGGGAGGATTGGGAGGGATTAGCAGGAGGGAAGGGAGGGCAGCCAGGGTATATATGGAAGAAAACCTTTTTGGATATACATATAAGAGATTTTCTTTGGATAGCTCATAAAAACAAGGGAAAACTGAAAATAGAATTATACAAATGACAAAATATTATTTCATGTTTTATAAAATAAAAACATATTAACAGAATAAATTAATCAAAATTCTGCATTTATCCTACCATAGAGATGGAAGAAACATACTGTTAAATATGAAAATACTTTAAAAAATAATTTGTTGGGATTTAAAGTTATCTTAACTATTATGTAATAGTGGTGTAATAATAAATAAAAATGGAGTTTATTTCTCTATGATCATGTACGACTTTATAACTGACATTTTCCCTCTAAGTTCTAACACTAATAACAAAATTAAATATTTTTCAAGGCAGCTTTAATTTAATATAAGTAGCTACTGAGGTAACTAAATTAAGATATGTCATTATCCAAGCTGGGAATGTGGCACAAACCAGCAGTTTTCAACCTGTGGGTTGCAACCCCTTGAAGGTCAAACACAGGGATCTCATATCAGATATCCTGCATGACAAATATTTACATTATGATTCATAACAGTAGCAAAATTATACAGCTGGAGAGCCTGCTAGGGATTGAACTAGGCCCTCTGAATGAGGGTGATAGTTGCTTGATCAAGCTGTTAGTGGGTCCCCTGTCTATGGGACCAGGAATTATTCCAGTTAGATGAACTGGCTTCTTAGAGTCTACTCCCTATGGCAGGATGCCTTGCTCAACCTTGATATAGGGTTCAAGGAAAGTATGGGTCCTGTCTCAACCTGGTATGTTAGCCTGCGTTGACTAGTCAAGGAAGACCTTACCCACCTTGAGGAGTAAAAGAGAAGTGGGGTGGGAAGGGGAAGGGAAGCTTGAGATGAAGTGTGAGAGAGAACAGTGGAGAATATGTAAAAGAAATTTTATTTTAAAAAAAGATTGAAAAAATAATAAAAAATAAATTATGAGTGGAAAACAAAAAACTTCATGAAACTGATACCATGTTGGAACATAGTATTTGAAATAAACTGGGTTCCTGGCCCATGACTACCATATTTGGTACCAAAATAAACTGTGTTTTGGTCCCTTTGGAAAAAATAATATATATTTCTAAAGGTATATCTTTATCAGTGGTAAAGCTATATCTGTATCAGTGGTATCATATCTTGGCAATAACCAACATCTCACTAATTGGACATAAGGCCCACTTAATAAGAGGGAAATCATGCCTCATTCTGGAAACCTAGCCAGCTACCCAAAGCTAGAGAGGTCATGGATCTTAGAGGAGAACCCAATGCCACTACTTTACTAAATAAGCATAATTCCTAACTGTATCTTCAATATTTTTCTTTGTATCCATGAATAAATGTTGCTCTCACTCATCATCAAGGAAGCTTCTCTTTGCAATACACAGAAATCCCTGCAGACAGCCACAGACAGTCAAAAGAGAGAGCTGAGTGTGGGGTTCCCTGTCCCAATGGCTGTATCTATAACACAGTTCGTAACCTACTCAGGAAGTATAGAAGAGAAGTTACAAAGACTCTTACTAGAAAATCAGCTGTGAGACTGGGTCAGGAAAACGTGACCACAACAGTATAAAACCTAAACAGGAACAGAACAACAACAACAACCAGTAAAATGATACCACAGAAGGAGGAAATTTCAATGGGCCTTACACCTAGACAAAGACAGGTAACTAAGGCAAGTTGGGAGCAGTAGAATTAGTCTTCCCCAGGGGTTATCCCTGAAGTCACAAACAGCAAGCAACATTAAATGGACAACAGGTTGTACTTGCATATGCAAAGTAACAAGAATGTTGAGAGGGAGTAAAGGTTGGGAGTGGATAGAGAAGAGGGGAGAGGAATGGAAAGGGGAAAATGACTAAAATTATATTTTAAATACAAAACTTAGACTTTCAAACTATTTTAAAGCCAGGCTGTGGTGTGCATCCCTTCCAGGCAGCACTGGGGAGGCAGCTGCAGGTGGATCTCTGTGAGTTCAAGGCCAGCCTGGTCTACAGCGTGAGGCTCCAAGACAGCCAAGGCTACAAGGAGAAACTCTGTCTCAAGAAAATAAGAAATTATTTTAAAACCTATAAAGCATCCAAAGTACAACTGAGAACAGGACACTGCACAACTGATCCACTGTGTCAGTATCATCAGTGGGTTAGTTATACACAAAACAGTGTGATGACAGAAAGAAAAGGGTAGGGAAAAAGGACTGTTGAGCTAAGGTGACATCTTAGGAACGATGAAATCAGTACTCAAGGAAAAGCTGCTTTACTCTCAGTCTCTCTGATTCACATCCTCAATAAATACAGTGTTCAATAAGGGAATCACTAGTCACATATAGCTCTGACATTTAAACTAAAATAACTTTTTAGTTGTATAATAACAAGTTTTTAGTTGTATCAGCCATATTTCCAAGGCCTCAACAGTCCTATGTGATATTGTAATGCATACTGCAACTCATTTCTGTTACGAAAGAAAAATGAATTAGACAGTGTTGCTCTATAATCCTCTGCAGTAACAAACAAGACTTCTTCAAAAGGAAAGGGAAAAACAAAACAAGAAAATACAGGAATAAAGTAGTATCTTACATTAAAATATTTATAGAAGATACTAAAAAATAAAACAAGGAAGCTTTAAAGTTATATGGAACAGAGTTCAAACTCCAACTTAGCCACTTACAATTTGGAGAAAATTATTCAATTTCCAATCATCAAAATCAAAGAGCTATGGCAATATAAATATAGCATTTTGTAAAAAAGATTTAACAGCTATTTCACATAGGCTGTTTCAAAGAGTACATGACATACAAGTGGAGAAATAGGCTCAGCAGATGACTCATCCAGTAGAGTTACAGCTGAAGACAACTGCTAACTGGTACCAACTAGCAGCCTTTCTTCTTTCATACAGCATGTTGAGTAAGATAAATCAACCTCAGTCTCCTGACTTTTTAAAAGTATAAACATATACTTGCACACATTCAGTAAATTATTTTTAAATTGTTACATATCTACCATCTTGTTTTAGTTATTTAAGACAGGGTATCCCATGCTGGCTTCAATCTTGCTATATAGCTAAAGATGACCTTGAATTTGAGATTGCTGGGATTACAGGCATTCATCATAACGTTCAGTTTATGTGGTACTGAATATTAAACTCATGGCTTTGTACACGACAGGTAAGCATTCTACCAAATAAGCTATATCCCCAGTTCTACATCCACAGTAAAATGAGAAAACTGTTTATTCTTCCTTACCTTAGATGAAATGATCCGGTTATCTATAAACTTCTGTGGTGTGTAAAGGCCATTCTGAGGAAATCTGTTGGCTATGTAAATAGTTCTTGTGTCACTTTGATGTGGTGGGTCAAAACCCTAAGACCAAACAACAGAAAAAGAATACAGGCATGATATTCTATTATTGATTTTATATCAGATTATACCTATTATGGGTCTTAAACTGCACATAGGCTGAGTCCATTTAATTAGTCCAGTTAAGTCACCAATGCTTTTCTTCAAAGGTAAATACACATATTACTTTCAGAAATAAATTAAGTCATACCTTCAATAAAAAATAGTTCAGATTTTTTCTTGAGGGTGGAGGGACTGGTTCTTTATTTCAAAATGTCACTTGTTGATATTCAGTATCAAAACAGTTATACTATAGGGTTCTTTCTCCCGACAAAGGAGAGTACAAATAAGCCAGTAAGCTGCGCATGTCTCCTAACAGGCCTTGAAGACACCAACCTGAACATGGCAATTGGGTGGGGACACTTGGAAGACCACCAGTCCAGACTGCAAAGAATTCTGACAGCCAATGGGATGACCAAGATAACCCAACCCCCAAAAGCAAAGTTTCAAAATAATATTAGTTCAGACTCTCACATATGCTATAAGGGAAAAAAATCAGGTATGAGAGCTATAGAAGGTTTCTTTAGTATGTTCCCTGCTTTTCATTACTATGAGTATCCTGCTTTCTCTCCTGTAATAGTTTCTTACTAAGAGAAACAAAAAAAAAAAAAAAAAAAATGCCTTGCTAATATGTGACTACCATACCTGATAGTTTTATGTTTATTTTTAACCTCTTCTATACCCAGATCAAATTTTTTTCCTCTCAAAAGATTAAGATTCATGACAGATTTATGCCACTCAGTCATTTTTTTGTACCAGTTAACTGATATGACTTCCTGAAATATAGATAGAAATATGTTTATAATATTCCTAGAGGAATATATACTCTGCCTTCAAATTCAGAAGATCATCTGTGTTGGTTAGTGTTTTGTTGACTTGGCACAAGCTAGAGATAACTAGGAGGGGGGAAATTCAGCTAAGAAAATGCCTCCATCAGGCTGTCCTTTAGTTAAGTCTATAGGTCATTTTCTTAATAAATGATTGATGCACCAGGGTGAGAGAGGCATGGAGAAAGCAAGCCACAGGAAGTAAGCCAGTAAGCATGACTCCTCCATAGCCTCTGACTCAGTTCCTGCCTCTAGCTTCCCACCATGACTTCCATTCATGAAGGATGGACTATATTCTGTAAGATGGAATAAACCCTTTCCTTTCCAAGTTGCTTTTATGGAGGTGTTTATCACAGCAACAGAAAGCAAATTATAACAACATATCTACAGAAACAGTAGTAAAAGTACAGATACAGTACTTTTCTATAGTTGTGGTAAGACAGTGTGACCAAGGAAGGCAACTTATAAAACAAAGTATTTAATTTGGAGCTTGCAGTTTCAGAGGGTGAGAGTCCATGATGACAGAGCAAAAGCATGGTGGCAGGAAACGCTGAGAGCTTACACCTTGTTCTCTAAGAATGAAGTGGGCTTTCTAAACTTCAAAGGCGAGCGAGCCCCATGACATACCTGCTCCTTCTAAGCTACACGTCTTACAAACAGTTCCACAAAATGGGAAACAAGAAGACATTAACACTGGCAACTAACTAGTGCATCAACTCCCTTTAAATCTACATTAAAGAACTTCAAAGTTGGAGTGGGTACGGAGGGGAAGAAGTTTTAGAACAGTGAGCTGCATCCCCTTTGGGAGTTAAACCCTTCACAGGACTCACCCAAGACCATTAGAAAACATATTTATATTATAATTCATAACCATAGCAAAATTACAGTTATAAAGCAGCAGGGAAGTGGTTCCAAGACATCCAGGGCTACATGGAGAAACACTGTCTGGAAAAACAAAACAAAACAAACTGGCAAACAAAAAATAGAACATAAGCATATTCAAATAACTATAGACATAACTGGAAAAAAAAAACAAGCCCATACTAGTCTATAGCTATAAATCTTAACTTTTTTTAAATTAATTTTATTTTTGTGTGTTCCCATGGAAGATGTGGCATGCCATGGTACACATCTGAAGAACAGCTGATAATTTGAGAACCGGTTCTCTTCTTCTACCATGGAGGTTAGTACCAGTGACAGAACTCAGGCTGCCAGGCCTGGCGCCAGATGCGTACCTCCTCAGTCAGCCATCTTGCAGGCCTAGTTGTTAAGTCTTTAAAGGAAAGAATATAAGTATAAGACACACAGGTCCAGGGAGACAGCCATCTAAGCTTAACCACTCAAGTTTCATCCTAGAAACACATATAAAGAAACTAAATGCAGTGGTACACATCCTAAGACAAGACTACTTAACGCTAGTCTGAAGGGCAGCTGCAGAAGCAACAAGGCAGAAGGTGAAATCCAACCCCTGAAAACTGTCCTCTGATTTCTACACACATGTCCCCCACACTCATCCTCTCACATACAAAACTAATTAATTAAAGTAATAATAAATTATAACTAAAATTTTTAAAAAACTGCTTCTATATTATAAATGGAAGATAAAGGTCCAATGCAATTCTGAAAAAAATAAACCAAAATATGTAGAAAGATTACAAATGCTAAGACTTCTCATGTAATGCTGTAATTAAGGTTTATAGTGAAGGTTTATATAATTAAGACTACTGGTATACCAACAGATGAGTGAAAAAGGAAAAGAAAAGAGCAAAGAGGGAAATTAAGAATGCCATTCAGAACAGAGAAAGCAGACACATGTGTTAGCCATCAAAGATGGCTCATACAATAAACTGAGAGATAAAACACAAATTCACCCTTATTTTATACACAAAAATCAACCCCAACTATTTAAACTGAAAAACTACCCTTTTAAGACAAACTGAAGAAAAAAATAACAAAACTCTATGATTTTAATATAGAAAAAAAAATTGTTAGACTTCTATTTTAGCCTCGGAAGCCACGTCCTGCCCTGAGTTCTGACCTCAAGCCCCATTAAGGAAGAATTTCCCTCACCAAGTCCCTTGTTTCTTCCCTCCCAGGAGCGCTCTCACTCTCTCTCTCTCCCTTCCTTCCTCCCTTCCTTTCTTCCTCTCTCTCTCCCTTATCCTTCTGTTGTTATAATAATAAAGTCCTTTATTATTATGAACAAAGAAGTCACACTCTCTAACCTTGTATATCCTTATTCAAGGTCCCTTCCCCCTCCCACCACATCTTGACATTTCTCTTCTCTGCAACTCCCCATCCCCTCCCTGGGCAGGGAGCAGACAGTCCTATGGTCCCACTGACCCAATAATGATTGGATCAGTCTTCACTCCTGGCAGATCCAGCTTTCTCCCCCCTCCCTCAAGACTGAGTCAGGTGTTCCTATAGTTGGAGTGGGATCCAAAGGGTCAGTCCAGGGTGTTTCTGATACCAAGCTGTTCAGTGGTTGTGGTTTGCAGCTTGGGCAGGCTTTGCTTTTTTCTTGTTTGTTTGTTTGTTTGTTTGTTTAGAGTCTACTAATGAGTGAGTACATCCCCTGCTTATCTTTCTGAGTTTGTGATACCTCACTCAGGAGGATATTCTCCAAATCCATCCATTTGCCTGTGAATTTTAGGATATCATTTTTTCTTACTGCTGAGTAGTACTCCATTGTGTAGATGTACCACAGTTTGTTAATCCATTCTTCAGTTGAGGGACATCTAGGTTGTTTCCAGATTCTTACTATTACAAATAACGCTGCTATGAACATAGTTGAGCTAATGTCTTTGGAGTGTGACTGTGCATCTTTAGAGTATACACCCAAAAGTGGTATTGCTGGGTAATAAAGTCCTTCTATGTAGAAAGAATCTAAGTGTCTCCTGCTGGTGTCTATGGGGCAGGAGGCCTCTCTATTTAGAGACATCTGCCAAATAACAGGGTAAATGTGTTATCATATCATGCCAGATCAAACATGATCCCAATAAAAATCAAATTTTCTACAAGAAAACTTAAAATTTCTATATGAGGTAAACAAAAAGAAAATTAAATACAGGGCAAAGAATGAAAGACAGTATTTATAGCACATATAACAAAAAAAATGGCATCCACTACACAAAAGAAACAATGTAAAGAGAAACTATGATGTTAATCATTTTAAGATTTATTTTTATTATTTTAAATTATGGAGGGGGTGGAGTTATAAGCACATAATGCCAGAAGAGTTCAAATCCCTGTGAAGCTGGAGTTACAAGCTGTTGCAAGCATTGCTTACTAGCAATCAACAGAATGCAAATGATACCCATCAGACTGGCAAAGCTCTTTTTTTAAACATTTAGAGAGAAGGGGGGATAGGGAGGGGGGAGAGAGAGAGAAAGTAAAAGAGAGAGAGATGTACATGTGAGGCCAGGGAATGATCTGCTAAAGTCAATTTTCTTCTCTTACCATATGAATTCTGGTATCAAACTAAGGTCATCCATCAGGCATGGCAACAAATGTCTTTACCCAGTGAGCTGTGAAGTTTTCAGAAGGGAACTCTCAGGCTTTACAGTATAATTTAAACAACTGGTTAGCAGTCATAGTATGATGATATTCCATCATCTAGCAACTTCAATTCTAGGTATTCCACTTAAAATTTTCAAAAGAAGCTATGTACCAGAAGGATCACCATGTTTTTTGTTTTGTTTTGTTTTAAATAATAATTATAATAATAATGAACCTTAGCAGTAGTCCAAACATCCATTTGAGAAAAAGCCTCCGAGAAAACTCCTGAGCAGAGGGGCCTTCATTTTAGCAGTTCCAAATCCTGCCTGTGGTGATTGAGATATTGGGTTTTTTTGTTTGTTTGTTTCTGTCATATTTCGTTTTTTTTATTTATCTTTGAATAAAGTCTCATTTTTTAATCCATGTATCCACTTTGTTCAAACTCCCTTCCCCCACCCACTCCAGTCACTCTCTCTTCTCCCCATCTCCTTATCTCCTCCCCAGCATGGGTAGGAGGTCCCAAGGTCCCTAGGTGGCTTAGTTCAGCATCCACTCCAGGCAAGTCTTATTTCCTTATCCTAATATCAAGACTGGGACAGGTGTTCCTCTGGAGGGAATGGGCTCCAAGGTGCCAGTCCAAGGTGCTTCAGATCCCAAGCTGTTCAGTGGTTGTGATTTGCAGCTTGGGTGTGCTTTGCTTTTTGCCTAAAGTCCACTAATGAGTGAGTACATCCTCTGCTTATTTTTCTGTATGTTTAATAAAAACAGCCTGAAATATCAGAGGGCGGAGTCCAGCCATGAAGGTCAGGGAGTGGTGACCCATGCCTTTAATCCCATCACTTCAGAGGCAGATATTTGTCTGGATCTCTGTGAGTTCAAGGCCTAACATACATCTTTAATCCTAGCTCTAGGAAAGCTGAACCAAAATAAAAGATAGCTGGCAGAGGGAGAGAAGGGAGGAGTTTAGCTTCCCCTGGGACTTCCCTTGTCAGCTGAGGACAGAGAAATTTGGAGGATTCTGGAGAGAGGGCTGAAGAGTTGGCTGGGGTGAGAAGTGGCTGTTCGTTCTCTCTCTCTCTCTCTCTCTCTCTCTCTCTCTCTCTCTCTCTCTCTCTCTCTCTCTCTTCCCCTCCCTCCCTCCCTCTCACATCACATTCTCTGATATTTTAGCTTTTCTTCAATATCTGGTTTTTATTATAATACCAAAAAGAATTTGTGCAATACCAACCACAGCATACTGCCACAATATGAATATTTGGAAAATGTTAGATGGAATTAATAAATGAGAAACGAATGTTACCTAAACATTGACAGAGAACTAAGAAATAGTTTTTGTTAGGTGGAGAACTAAAATCCCAGTCTTCATGAGATAAGTAAGTTAGGGTCAAGAATATGTTTATTTTCTTATGCGTATAGCCAATTTATTAAATTTGGACAGATTGAAGTCCTAGTTTCTCTTTTTGTAGCCTGCACGGTACCTTCTCATGCCAAAGGGACTAGTTCTCAGGGATGAAGGCTCAATGCAGGTTCCAGCTCAACCTCTCTGCATTTAATGAGCTGTATGAATGCTGTTCTTGACAAGAGGAACCTGCTGTCTATTTTCTTTCATTTCTTCTTTTCTTTCTTTCTTTTTTCATTATCTTATCTTTCTTTTTCTTTTTTTTTTTTTTTTTTTTTTTTTTTTTTTTTTTTTTTTTTTTTTTTTTTTTTTTTTTTTTTTTTTTTTTTTTTTTTTTTTTTTTTTTTTTTTTTTTTTTTTTTTTCAAGACAGGGCCTCATGCTATAGCACAAAGCTGGTCTCAAACTCTCAAAAATGTTCTTGTCTCATCCTCCAGAGTTCTGTTCTTATAGACTAGTGCCATCTGAACAGTCTTGTTAAAAAGCATCACTATCTGACATGCTGGAAACTACATCCTTTACAAGTCTTTCTGCAGTGCTGGGAGTTGAACCCAGGGTCTGGACAGGCACCTAACTGTCTCACTGCCCTTTTGCAGATATTTGAGCCTAAGATAATTTCTTGGGGGGGGGGTGCTGTTTTGGTTTTGAGAGTGTTTTGCCATGCAATTGTAGCTGACCAGGAAATTCCTAAGTAGACTAGGTTGGTCTCAAACTCAAGACATCTATCTACTTGCCTGCCTCTCCCTCTCTGGTGCTGGGATTAAAGGGCCACACCCATCAACATTTTTTTTTTAAATCTATGTCCATGTGTAGATGCCTAAAAATGCCAGAATACGGTGTTAAATACCCTGGAGCTAGAGACTCAGGCAGTTTGAGCCACTCAATGTGGGTACATACACTCAGGTACACAGACTCTGTCCTCGGCTGGAGCAGCAGGTGCTCTTACCTAAGTCATCTCTCCAGCCCTGGAGCTCACAGATTTGGTTAGATTGGCTGGCCAGCAAGTTCCATAACCCTCTTGTCTCTGCCTCCACAGAGCTAATTACAGCCAGCCAGGTACCAGGCTTTTTACATAAGTGCTGGGACCTGAACTTGAGCCCCCAGGCTTGTATTGCAAAAACTACACTCACTCAGATACTCCCCAGCTTCCAGGATCAACTTTTAACAAGAGGAAGAGAATACTGAATTTTTGCCTGGCATGTTGACAACAATAAGCAGCTTAAAGGCCATTTGCCTTTACACAAGACTCCCTGCGAGTCTTTTGGTAAAAACAGATGCAGAGACCAACAGCCAAACATAAGGCAGAGCTCGGGGAATCCTGCAGCACAGGAAGGATTGTAGGAGCCAGAGAGGTCAAGGACAGCACAAGAAAACCCAGAGAGTCAACTAACCAGGTCCCACAGGGGCTCACAGACACTGAACTGACAGTCAGGGAGCGTGTATGTATCTGACCTAGGTCCTCTACATATGTTATGGTTGTGTAGTTTGGTGCTCTTGTGAGACACCTAACAGTGGGAGCATGTGGGAGTGTCTTTGACCCTTTTCCTCCTATGGGGTTGCCTCATCCAGCCTTTAATATGAGGGAATATGCCTACTCTTATTACAACTTGCTATGTATGTTTGGTTCAGATTCCTAGGAGGCCTGCCCTTTTCTAAAGGGAAATGGAAGAGAAGCAAATCTGAAGGAGAAGAAAAATTGGGGAGTGTACCAGGCTTTTTCTTTTGGGCCACCAACCAGCTCAAGTCATGACATGGAGTCTTATTTTTTAAGTTTTGAATGCTCAGCCTAGCCTAGGTGTGTTTCTGGCTAGCTCTTTTAAACCTGTTTCTCTATCTACCTTTTGCCTCAGGGCTTTTTACTTTTCTTTCCTTCTGTGTTTCTTATTTTCACTGCTTCTCCTGTCTGTCTAGAGGCTGCCTGGCCTCTGCCCCAGGCATCTCCTTCATTCTCTTCTGTTCCTCCTGTCTGAAGCCTAGATTTCTCCTATTTGTTTTTTCTGCCCACCAGCCCCACCTTTCTCCACTTAGCTATTGGCTGTTCAGCTCTTTATTAGACCAATAAGGTGCCTTAGGCAGGCACGATGAAATAAATGCGACATATCTTTACATAATTAAAATAGTGCAGCATAAACACACCTTTACACAGTTAAAGTAATATTCTGCAGCATAAACAAATGTAACACATCTTTGCCCAGTTAAAATATTTCACAACAGGGGAAGGGACTGGGAGGAGAGGAGGGAGGGGAAACTGTGGTCAGGATGTGATATATGAGAGAAGAATAAACAACAACAAAAGCCAAGAAAAAAACCTTTCTTAAAAAAAGTAAAAGAATATAGATACAACAAAATTAACGTGCTCCGTAGAAACCAAAGCTTACTTTTAATGTCATATAGCAGTACAAATAAAAATAAAACATGCACAACAGATGCAAGCCACATATATTATTTTAAAATTTCTAATAGCCACATTTTAAAAATAATTATTTTTTTCATTATAATTATTTATTGTTGGGGAGTGAGCACATGTCACCACACAAATGTAAAAGTCAGAGGACAACTTTCAGGAGACAATTCTCTCCTACCAATGGATCTGATCCCAGAGATTAAACATCAGGCTTGGTGATGGGTACCTTTTCCTGCTAAGTCATTTTACTATCACAAAAACAGATATAACTGAAATATGTCATCTTTCTTCTGTTTTTACAACCCATTATGTTTTATAGTTAAGAAATTTTCAACCTGAACAGCCACATTTCAAGTATATTAGCTAGAACTGTTACGCAGGATAAACCTTTTAAGAACTGTATTCAATATAAGAACACGTGGCAGTTAGGTCAGTGCAGGAAAAATTAAGGTAAGAGGGAAGCTTAATTGTGTTACAGCCTAAAGGTAAAGAGAAAGGCCACACACTGACCCTGCCCGGGAGGATAAAGACACGAGGAAAGAACAGGGTCAAAATCACAAGTGAACTGGTAAACTTGGAAAAAGAGGGCTTCACGCTCTCTGACAGCAGGAAAGGGAGAACTGAGCACAGATAGCAGCAAGTATGGAGAAGCACTGGATAATAAAACCGAGCAGGGAGTTCTGGCTAAGAGCTTGCCAACTGTCTCAGTGAAGCACAGTCTTCAGCCTCCTTTCACAATCACCAATACAAATCCAAAGGGACATTTATAAGGAATCTAAGAACTGCACCCTACACCCAGTTCCTGACCCTCTTTCCTCAACCTCCCAGATGCTGGGATTACAGGCCTATGTCACCAGCTAAAGAAACACCTGCCTTCTAGGTTGTGCTTGTGTGTACAGTCATTTTCTATACTCTTCTCAGTTAGACTTAAGTTTTATCACTATATTGAAAAACATAAAAATAATATTCATTATTTCATCATCTATTCATAAAATATACTCAAGACTAACTCTATGTCCAATATAGGATATGAGAACAGTCATGAATAAAAGCCTCCTCACCAGGACTTAGCATTATACCTACACACAGTTCTATGAAAACATGGTATTTTATTGTCCTGTTTAAAAAAAAACTAATATATCATCTAAATATATTTGTTGACAACGACTTTTGTTTAAAAGTAGAAATCAGCACCATAAAAATAAATATGCTATTGAAAATATTCTTCTCTGAACATAAATTTTAATGGTTGCATCTGGTCAATAGCTACCACTAGTACGTGTAAAGCTGTGGGTTTGACTGCCAGCACAGGCAAGACAATAATTATTAAGAATAATAATACAGCAGGCACCTAACGGGCCTATGCTATTATGACTGAGATGCTGTTAATGATAAGTTAATACAGTATATTACTGAAAAGTGGTTCACTATGAATACAAAACAGAAAGACATAGTAACTTTTAGCATACAATAATCTGAACATTGTGTGTAAAATACAAACAAAAAACAATTTATTCCACATGTTTTCACCATTTTCAAAACAAGAAAATAGTTTTTGTCATAATTTTTTATTATGTGTCAAGTAGCAAAAAATAGCTTGTAGAGATAAGAAATCAATAATTTTTCAATTGCAAATAAAGAGTACACAAGATTGTCTCTGTAATAAAATGACAGTCAAGTGAGATGTCTCAGGAGGCCAATGAGATTTCCACCAAACCCGAGGATCTGAGTTGAATTCCTAGGGCCCACAGGGTAGAAAAGAAATGGCTCTCACAAGTTACCCTGGCATACTTATATGATTTTTACATACACACACACACAGCAGTAATAAAAATTTTTTTTAAAAAAATATCCTTTTTGGTGAAAGCATTAGCTGAAAGTCAGAATTTATACAGTGTTCTGTAACTGCAAAACCTATACTTTTGATTTACTGATTTCCTCCAATTTTTCCATTTATGAATTTTATAATTAACCAAATGCTTGTCACTCAATCCAGTGAGCACAAATTAGAATAATCTAAACTTTTCCTCCAATTTTTCCATTTATGAATTTTATAATTAACCAAATGCTTGTCACTCAATCCAGTGAGCACATATTAGAATAATCTAAACTAGACCTTTTTAAAACTAAATCATTGGTGCAGCTATTACTGAGTCAGTGTAACATTCTTTACTCAGCACACGCTATCCTTAATTTGTCATTTAAGTGATGATACAAACTCAATGAAGCAAAGCCCTGCTTTGGCACAGGTATTAAAGACCTGAACATCTTAACAGCAAGCTAAGAGACAGGCAGGTAAATATCAGACATAGCATTTTTTAGTTTTTTTGCAAGGTAACTTGTTCAACTTGTTTTGTTAGTAAGTGCAATAGGACAGCTGACTTATAAATGACCACATAACTCTGCTTCTTCCTTCACCTGTAAACATTTAAAGCCATTTTCCTCAACATTGCCAGATTTTTGTCAAGCTAACACATGTACCTCACACTGAGGCAATTTCTTACATACTGAGAAAAACTTGAAAAGACCAGTTAAAAATGAACTTCCTGCCACACAAAACATCATCAGATAAACGGTGTTAAACCAAGCCTTCTTCACAGTCTGAGAAATTAAAAGCACATCAGATTTGCAATAACTAACTTCCTTACTGTACTACCGGTTTACAGAAAGAAAGCTATAGCAGTCTAACAGTGTGGATCAAATGACATCATTAACTTGGATTCTCAATAAAGCTGGAATACTTCAATTTGCAACAGTTGCTAAAAATAAAGATCCACCATTTGTATGAGGGAGTGGCAGGCACTTCTAGTTTTATTTATAAGATTTCTTTATTTAGAAATGATGCCTACTGTAAAATAAACAAAAGGCTTACTGAAATACATACTTCTTAGCTTTTACATGAAAAGCTGTTCGACCACAGAGGAAAATAAGTATGAATATTTGGATCTCAAAACAGTAAGTTAGTTTCTGCTTCTCTAAGATTTATCACGGCCTTGAAACCTAGTAAACAAAAACACTGCAATTGATACCCTTTCGAAATTAAAACAGCATATAGGTTAGCGTTCCTAGGACTGAAGTGATGTCTGCTCTGTCACTGTTGCTTAGGTGTTGTATTTCTTGGGGTGCAGGTGCCAAGAGGCATAGGAGGTTTTCATCTGCGAATAATTTCTGGGAAAGGTGACGCTTTTTTTTTTTTTTTTTTTTGACACTTAAGACACCCTGAGCTTTTCTCTTTCTTTCTCCAGGTAACCCAGTAATGCTCAAAAGTTAACCACCGGTTCCAAGGCCGTGCGTTCTATCCGCCTTGAGGGGTGACAGATTCCCAGCGAAGTTTCACTAGCTTGCGGTGAGGACCTTCCGGCGCTCCTCCCTCCTAGGCCCAGGGGCCGGCTTCCGCCAGGAGGCCGACAAGGACCCAGACCTCCTCGGAACCCGCTCAAGCCTAGTTCGGAGTCTCGGGAGAGCCGCCCGACCCGCGCGCCCTTCACCCCGCGCCGCTGCCTCGGTCTCCTCGGGACCCGCAGCGGCCGCACGCAGCAGCGCATCCCTGCGCGGTGGGGAGCCCGGGCCGAGGGAGAGCCGCGCGCCCCCACCGCGGCCTAGCCCGCATCACCCAACCCCAGCACTCACTTACCAGCTGCTGCCGGACCCAGCGCCACATGCCCCCGCCGTCGCCGACGCCGTCGTGGCCCGCCGGACGCGGAGCCCAGCGGCAGCAGGTGGAGGAGGAGGAGGACGCCGAGTCCGCCCGGAACAGGCGAACCCCTCTGCCTGAAGTTCCGCTCGTAGCCGTCTCACTGCCCGAGCCGGGTCCCCATCCCGCCACCCCAGCCCCGAAGTCCTACAGGCCTGGCCTGCCTGCTAACCGCGTCCGGCGCAGCTGAGCTTCCCGCTGCGCCGCGGCCACCTTCATCTCTGACCGTTGTCACCCGAAGCGCCGCCGCCCCCACAGCGCCGCCCCGCCCTCGCCGCCATGGCCCCGCCCTCGCCGCCATGGCCCCGCCCTCGCCGCCGTGGCCACTCCCCCAAGCCTTGCGCCCCACCCTCACCTGCTGTGGGCCCGCCCCCTACGCTGCCTCTTCCAGACCCACCTCTCGCCGTTTCCGGGAGGGTTTGCCTTCATCCCTTTTGGATCTCTGCAAAGTGACGAAAGCATGATCAGGAACGCGGCTAAACCCGCCCGTGCTGTGGACCTTTTTGGAGTCCCTGTCAGCAGAGGGGCGAAGCTACAGTAACTCCTCGCCCGGGAGTTGAGCGGACAGTTCTCCAGCTCTGTCTTGGTGCAGATCTGTGACCCCCCCAAAATATCCTCATCAGCCAATGTATGTGACCAAAAAGTTCGTCCCCAGAAGCCATTAAATTGCCAAAGGCTTTCATTTTGGGGATAAACATGATCAAACTAAATTGTAATTGTATAAGATTCTCAAAGAATTGGTTAAATATTCTTTTTAATTTTCAAAGGCATGTAACACATAACTCAGTGAGTAACCACAGCTGGCTAATGTTGTTAAGCTTTCTCTGAGAGTCCAGCCTGCACCTTGGATTCTAGGGGTCCTGCTTAGGAAAGGTTAAGGGAAAAGCTTTCTGTAGAAAATTAATTTCCCCCTAATTGCCAAACATGAAATGAAGACTACCCTGGAAATAGTCTGAGGGTGTGGGAAGAAGGAACATACAAGCAACTAGAACAAGTTTATTCTAGAACAAGTATATTCTGTACATCTTCTGTCAGTGTGTCTACTCTTGCTCCATTATTTTTCCTGAATCAAATGCTTCATCATCAGACATTTGTAACTTAAAAATAACATTGAACAAAAACCTTACCTAAGCTACCATGATTATAGACAAATCAGTCTATAGCTTTCAGTAGGCTTTTCTTATATATTCCTGCATTACAATCAGAATATCTAAGGCCTATAAAATCAGCAGTGGAATTTTTATATTATAAATTATCCAACTTAAGAAGATAGCTACTTAATTATAAATTATCCAACTTAAGAAGATAGCTATTTAAAGAGAAAAAAGAATCTTATTTTTGTTCTTATGACAGAACCTTACTTTATAGCACCAGCGTGAAGCTACAGATGTGTTTATTGAAGAGAACAATGATACTTGCATTCCTAAGAGAGTGTCCCAGAAGCTCTAGCTGAATACTCTTTATCCATCAGCTCTTTGAAGTTCACATTATCCCAGTTTTGTGGATGGAGAAATGGAAACTCAGGTTAAATAATTTGGCAAAGCTGTCATTCAGATTATAGATTGTCAGGCAATAAAACATGTATTCTTAAACTATATCCCCAAACAAACTTATTTCCCATATTTCATTTCCAAAAGATTTGGTTGCAAATTAGGCCTGGAAAGTTTTATATATATATAAATATATATATTTATATATATATATATGCCACTAAAATTTGTCAAGATAACCTGTAAAACAGCAATCTAGAGGATGCTTTATGTATCATTATTGAGCTGGGTTCCAGATTGGTAAAGGTAGAAGTAGGGGAAGTGGTGGGCAATAAGGAGCTGATTCTAGGTGTTATGAGGCAATACAGTAGGAAGCAACTCAAGCATGTGAAGATCATAATGAAAGTTCAAATAGTCAGGGGGAAAAAAACTAGTAATATAGCAGTATTTTTCTCTGAACATTTTCTACCATGACCATAAGCTAGTAGATAATTTTTATACTATAGTTGCAATTCTTTAGTGGTGATAAGATCCCCGACATGTATAATCACCAGTGTTTTTTTTTTTTTTTCCCTTTCATTAAATTTATTTATTGGAAGTATGAGTGCATGCCATAGTAGGTGTGTAGAGGGCAGTGTTGTACCCAGAGTCTGGACCCTCAAAGACCACCAAGAGACCAAACGGATGCAAAAGCAGAGTCTTTTTATTTCGAGTTAACTCAGTATTCTCCATCTGTCTGTTGCAGCATGAGAGACCCCGGTCAGCAGGGGCTAAGGGTATTTATAGGGGATAGAGGGGGCTGTCTAGGGGTCTATAGAAATAGACTCAGGATTTGTCACCTCCAAGGTGGAGGTGCCTATCCTTGGCCAGCTGCACCCGCAGGAAAGTTATTATGTTTTAGACTGATTTTCCTGTTTACTGCATTTCACTTTTATCATGAAAGTGCATTCAGAGCCTGCTAGTTATAACTTTTAATGGCCTTTTTTCTGCCATATGGGGACATCTGGTAGAAATTTTAATAACTAGGGCTGAACCCAAGGTTAGGGGCTCAAGGGCATGTCCTGTGGGGTCAGGGGAGCTTACATCCTCCTGGATCTCCTCCCCAGCCTGTCATGGTAGCAGAATAGCTAAGGCAGGGGTCTGGCAAGGGTCTGGGTTCCTCAGGCAGAGGAAAACCTTTAGGGGTCAATTCTCTCTTTCCACCATGTTGGGCCCAGGGATTGAGCTCAGGTTGCCAGTTTTGGTAACAGATGCCTTTACCTGCTGAGGCGTCTTGCTAACCCTTATGGGTATTTTTGTTGTTATTTGCTTTTTTAACATATTAGAAAATATTGGACTTTATAAGTAATATATTCTGTGTAAAATCTTGGTTTCAATTGTATGTGATACATATATACATGTGACATCACTCATTGGAAAAGGAATTACATCCTGTTGCTAGTGATTGGGAAGGAGAGAGAGACACACACACAACTTATCAGGTACCAGATAAAAAAGTATTTGGAGTTAGTAGTATTCATTTATTCCACAACTATGTGTTTCAGTATCAAATGCTTGTGTAAAGACTGCCTAAAACTATGAAAGGGCACAAAGCCCACTTTAAAGGGGCCTCCTCTGTTCTGGGTGCAGTTTATAATCCAGATGGAAAGAGAAGCCATAGAGGCCAGTCAGCCAAGGAACAATTAAACCCTGAAGGACCACACTGATGATAGCCAATAACTTCAGAAAATTGATGTGAGCAACAGCAACTGGGGAAGGTTTCAGATAAAAGCTATTACACATCATTTATTCATTTATGTCTGACTCTAGGCAAATACCACCATACCACATGTGAATCTAAACTGAATTTGAAATGGAAGGATAAAGAAGAGATAGACTTTGCAACCAGATAAACTGCAAATGCCTGAGTGAAGAAAGCTCCAGGTGCATAAGACAGTGTAACTAATTCAGGGTAAGAAGTGGGGCTGGATAAGAAAAGTGAAGCCTAGTATACAGGGTTTGGGGCTAATTACAAGTATTTGTTTATTTTTTTTAAATGGATGCTACTAAAATTTCTTCCAGAAGAAAATATAAGCAACGTCTAAACTTCTGCTAAGAGCCTAGTAACCAAGGCATAATTACCTCAAAGTTCACTCTAGGGACTGCTGAATTTATTGGGCCTCCTTACAAAGCACAAATGAGGGGTTGCTTACAGGGGTGTGTGTGCTCTTCTCACAAGACACACCTCAGAAGCCTTTCTTCAGCAGAGCTTCCCGGGGAGCCTTATAGAGGGATTTCTCCTATCTAGTGTTCCTTTGTCTCTATATCTAGCTCTCCCAGATCCCATGTGCAAATGGAGCAGAGCTGGAGATAACAAGAAGAAAGGAGCAGCTACCTCCTCAGGATAAAGTCTGTCAGTCCTCTTCAATCCTTCATCTGAGGTGGAAACACTCAACACGCCCAGCTGAGGTGATCTTTTGCAAGCAGGCAAAATTGAGCATCCCAAGATGGCTCAGAAAGAAGTCACTCAGAACAATGGAGAATTCCTGGAGTTTTCTAAATAAGAAAACAGGATTTTTCTCTCAAGTGCTGATCCACAAGTATTTTATGTCGTAGACTAAAGTGGAAAAGGGAGGCCATATAGGAAACTACAATCTGGTAGAATAAAGCAGTGAGTAAAAGTGCTAGGTTGGCAAGGGGCCAGAAGTAAAGCATGTCACAGGGCTGCTGTGCAGGGGTATCCTGGAAACCTGAAACTTGAGCCATTTCAGTGAGTTGGCAGATACTCCAAGACAGTGATTATCAGCATCAGTTAACAGCTGCTACATTAATGATAAATACGGTTCATTCATATTCATGTTAGCATAATTATGTGCTACTTATGCTTGTGGGATGTGTTCATTCTCAGGGGAAAAATGCCAAATATCTCTTAACTTAGTATAATAGACATTATTAGGTATAAGAGACAAAGGCAGTTTTCTTGTACAGAGACTAGCTGGTTGTGAGCTTGTTAAGTTGAAAGTCATACATAGCTCATTCACTTTGGTGTTCATGGTGTCTAAAGAGTATTCAGGAAATGTTTGTTTAGTCAACCAGTGAGATCAATGACTAAGTAATTGAGGAAAGAAATATCTAGATTAATAATATCAAAACAGCACAGAGTAAAACATAGCTA
The DNA here is from genome assembly GCA_004025045.1 of Sigmodon hispidus. Taxonomy (NCBI): domain Eukaryota; kingdom Metazoa; phylum Chordata; class Mammalia; order Rodentia; family Cricetidae; genus Sigmodon; species Sigmodon hispidus. The sequence continues at coordinate 13,309 of PVIH01014026.1, read as the reverse complement.
ATTACTTAAGTAGATCCCAAGCTATGGGAGACCAGTGGTCTCCATCCTTTAAGTTAGGGGCAATGCTGAGAACCGAGGGCCAATGCGCCCACTGTCTTAAGCTACGCCAGGAATTCAGGCCTTTAGGCAAGACTTAAATTAGACTTCCTTTTTACTATGAGTTAAGCTTTTTCCCAGGCAGCAAACAGGTGTCTCTTTTCCGGTTAGACTCCCAGAGAACAGGTGTCCCTTTTCCGGTTAGGCAACCTATAGATAGATTTCCAAAGTAACACATCCTGTTTTAGCAGAACACCTTTTGACTGTGGAATTTCCCCCACCCTAAGTGTCTACCTGAACTTTCCCACCTTGAATCCCTATTTAACTGCTGGCTGAAAAATAAAGTTTCAGAGAAATTCAGTCTTGCTCTCTTACTTGTGTTTCTTGGGCCTCTCATTTGTTTCACCCCCTTTCTTCAGGTCCACGTTGAAGACCCCGCTGACCAGGGCAGGGCAATTTCTATAGTGTGCTTCCCTGACTCTGCCAGAGTCATTCTCCATGAAGGACACTGTGTGGCCTCGATTATTTTGATAGCAACAGACTACTCAATATGTTAGGGAACTCTTTTAAATCTCAGTTTTGAAAAGGACAACTTAACAGTTTTTCTTAAAATTGCAAATCTGAATTTTACAAAATGGTTCTTAGGGTAAAGGAACTTATGGCCAAACCTGATAATGTAACTTCAATCCTGGGAACCCACATAGAGAAAAGAGAACTGACCTCTGTAAACTGTCCTCTCCATTCATGCATGTGGCATGAGTGCTTAAAATAAATAAATAAATAAATTTTAAATCACAAATAAGAGATTGCAAAACACTAATTATTATTCTGAGAGTTTTAAACCAAACTTTACAAAGAGAATAAAGAAATGAGGCAAGATTTTCTGGACCTGCATAGAATTAGACGTATCATGACTTTGTGAAGAGCCTTCAGGACAGCTGTATACTGCATATATATCCTTCCTTGTGTTGTGTATCAATTTCCTCTGAGATTGAAACATTACATTCTACAAGGAAGCTCCCTAGGACAGAAGGTAAACAACTCAAAATAGCTTCAGGAAGTCCCTGAAACTAACCAGATTCATGAGGCCTTTTCCTCCCAAAAGTAAGCAAGAAGGACTGCCGAGGGTCACTGTCAGACAAGTTGAGCTTCAGAGCCGACTGAAACTAGACAAATTACCAGGAAGTTGTTTAGGCCAACTGAGTCTGTTGGAAAGGTTATTCTTCAACCTGCTGAGATGCCTGCAGGCTGTGTGGTGTCCTCCAGGTTTCCAGCTTTGTGAGCTATTACCCATGCTGGCTTGAGTCAGAAATGACTCAAAGACAGTGGCTTTGGTGATGCCACTGTCTTTGAGTCATTTCTGCTTCTCTAAATAACCCTTCATCCATACTCCTGTAAATAACCTCAATAGAACTCATTGGCTCACCACACTGGATTTGAGTGACACTTTGGTCTTAGTGCCCTCCTTATCTGGGATGAGTAGATGTGTTAAAATAAACAACCCCCCCTTAAAAAGTCCTAGTGACCTTGGTTTATGGTTTATGTATGTTTGCTGGAGAAGGAAGTATGAAGAATTGAGAACAACAGTTTCAGTGGAGTTAAATCAAGTTGCAATAATATTGGAATTTGGAAATTATTAAGACTACCTCTCACATTTCACCGGCTTTCAGCACTGCACAGTTGAGCCAACCAAACAGCCTTCCAAAGACATTGCTTTTGTAACATCTTGTGTTTCAACCACCACAAGGCACTTTCCTTGCTTCAACTTACATAGTTTGAGGTTTTTTGGGTTTTGTTTGTCTGTCAGTTTATTTGTTGGTTTTTCTTGTTAAAATGACTACATTAGGTAGGAAATTCCTTTAGTCTGAAGTAGTTTCAGTCCAGAGATCTGGACTGCGGTCCTGCAGCTGTTAGCCCTGAATAATCACACAAAGGCTTTTAGTAGTTACAAACGTTGGTCTATGCCTGCAGCTTTTTGCCAGCTATCTCTTGTATCTTATCTCAATCCATTTCTATCATCTATGTTTTGCCGTGTGGCTCATGGTTTACCGTTTTTTTTTTTTTTTTTTTTTTTTTACATCTTGCTTCCTTGGCCTCCTGCTTACAGCATCTCTGTCTGACTCTGCCCCCCTCCCCCTTTACCTATGCTATGATTTCCCACCTGCTTCTAAGATGCTTTGTCATAGGTCAAAATTCCTTTATTATCCAATGGTAATTCACAGTGTACAGAAAGACATCCCACATCAGTTTTCTAGTAATTGCTACATAAATTCTGAGCTAGGATTGTTTTCTAAGGAAAAACTATCATGGACAAAGTCCACAAATATTTTCAGTTTTCTTAAATTTTACAAAACATTACCTGTAGTTCATCTACTGGAGTAAATGAATGTGCCATAAGCTTCCAGCACAGCTCTGCCTTGCTAAGCCTAGATGCTCAATTTTAAAAAGGGATGTTGACAGAGGATTTCCTGAACAGGATGCTATTTTTTCCTCAAAATTTATATTTTTACCTTTAGCTTTTAGAAACTCTACAAGATGCAGTCTTGGCTAACCTGTGGCACTTCCTGTTACTGTCTCAGACCTGCAGTGCAGTCACACAAATAGTCTTCAATACAGCAACTGTAAAGAGAAGTGGTCTGATGACCCCATCACTGTGTATCCATTTGGGGGAAGGTGCTGCTGAAAGTTTTTATCAACTGTGTTGGTCTTTTTTTTTTTAACTTTATTTATTTTATTTATTTGCCTTGGTGTTTGCCTGGAACTGGAACTACAGACAGTTGTTAGCTGCCATGTGGGTGCTGGGAATCGAACCCTGGTCCTCTGGAAGAGCAGCCGGTGCTCTTAACCGCTGAGCCATCTCTCCAGCCCCAACTGTGTTGGTCTTACCAGGTACCTGAAGAAATCTATTGATGACAAAAATAACTATACCACTTCGTTAGCAACCTACTTGTTTTGCAATCTTGTGGGTCTTTTGAATTTTGTAAGTCAGAGCGCTTCCTGTCAGAACTGTTTTGATGGCTTGTAATTACAGCTACTGCTCAGATCCCATGGTGTACATTTGTAATTTTTTTACCTCAATTTATTATATTGTCTACTCTGGGTTTCCATTTGACTGATGATTGCCTTTGTTTGTGGTCTGTTGTACTATTCACATTTTATAAGTAACCTTCAATCTTCCTGAATAGACAGAATAAAGGAGAATATACAACCATCACTTACTGACTACACATCATAAACATTAGTCTTGAGATTAGAGAAAGCCCTGGATCATATGATTTCATTTACTTGTGACATAATTACCAGCTTTTCTTCTTTACAGTGACTCTAAATGTTAATTTATAAGAATAATGTTATGAGAAGACAGTTGACCAAAAGAAGTAAAATGGTGAGTTAAGATTGTAGCTAGTGAAGGAAAGCCAAGAAGGGAGAAAATGTGAGGAAGAAGGAAAAATGACTCATAGATGACACCCCTGAGATTCGGGTGGGATGAGTTGGATGCTGGGAATTATGAAATACTAGTTCAGAGAGACTTCTGTCTGAGAAACAGGAAGAGCAACTACTTGTTCAAGGTCTTAGGCTGAATATCTGGCTTTGGCAACAGTTTATCAGTGAGAAGTAAGTTGTGTGTGTGTGTGTGTGTGTGTGTGTGTGTGTGTGTGTGTGTGTACGCACACGTGCTGGTATCTTTCAAATCTAAGAGTGACAGGTGCCTGCTGGATCCTATGTGACCCTGGATGACAAGCAAATAGCTTGGAGGATGAAAAGGAGGTGTGAGCTGAGGACCTTGCTGACATGGTTCAAGACTAAGGGAGACATTGGTTCTAGAGCACTAGCAAGGTAGCCAGGAGAAGCCTACTTCTCAAAGGGTTATGACGAGAAGTATCTCCATAGGGAACGTTAATACACAGTAGGACACCAGGGTAGGAGCAGGAGGAACTTTTGGGCATGTGTAGGACTTGCTCGAAATCAGCCTTACAAACTCAGTCTGTTTGTGTAGCTGCCTTGCCTGCCCGTGGCATGGCCCTCATTTCAGGAAGGATCTCCTGTAAACTGAATGAGATCACCTTCAGAATGTTCTGTCAACAAAGCAGAGAGAAACAGCCTGGCCCATTGCTCTCCCTCTTGACTCTAACAGCTTTAGCTGTTTCTCTTGCCACATGCATCCTCTGGAAATCTGTTCTTTTATCCTCTCCCTTCTTACTCAGCTAAATCTCGGCTTCAGTTACCCCTTCAGAGAAGGCTGGGATTCTTTACAGTGCGGGATTAAAGCCTTTTTAAGCTCTGAGGATTTAAAAGATTCTGTACTTAAAAGCTGCCCCTGCTCAACCTACAAAAAATAATATAAAGCTGCTATTTGTTTTTTGAAAGCATATACAAGTTGCACATTTATTCAGAGCAGCTTCTTAGTTGGGTCCCCCCCCCCTTCGCTCAGATGCTCTCCCTATCACACCTGTTTAAGGGTTTTGCTTTATTTTGTTTTCCCTCTGTCTCCCTTTAGGAGGTTTTCTTTGAGGATGCCCCAGGCAAGTACTGAGACTTCCAACCAGGTTGATGCGCACTGACACCCACTAAGCATTGCCGTAGTTCTCTGTGCATCCTTGGACCCTGAACACTGGTAGCCATGTACATGTGTACTGTGATCTTGGCATTCTGTCTTCCTCCATGAAAAGATCTCCGGAGAAAGTATTGTGTGACATTCATCAAGAGCTCAAATATTTGGCTGCTTAATGAAATGAAAAGAACTTTTAAGTGACCAGTGGAGAAGTCAAGAACTCCTCTGGAATGGTAAACTGGATTTTCAGTCAGAGGATAAAATAAGTTGACTCACTAGAAAAGACCGTGTGGAACAAGAGGCATCTTCCTCTATGATACTAAATTCATGAGAGACTTCATAGATTTCTTTGTTCTTAAATTTTTATTACATATTTATTTACTCTTTCTGGTCTCTCCCTCCCACACTTCTACTGTATTGTGTGTGTGTGTGTGTGTGTGTGTGTGTGTGTGTGTGTGTGTACACCCACAGGTGAGGTCAGAGGACAACTGGAGGGAGTCAGTTGTTCATTTGCACAGTAGGTTCCAGGGACTGAGCTGAGGTCCTCAGAATGGACAGGAAAAACAGACCTGCTGGGCCTTCTCACTAGCCCTACATGTCACCTGATGTTACACTTCTGGGGAGATAAATTGATTTCTCATTAGATATTTACTAAAAATATACAGTGTCATTATAAACAGTTTATAATCAATACTTCTATAAGACTATTTATAAAGTTATGTTCTAATCTGTTCTGGTGACCAAGCTCTGCCCTCTCTCCACTACCAATTCATTCATCACCACTCAATCATTCAACAAGTAAAAGCTGAGCATTAGCAGATGCTGGCCACCGAGCGTGCCTTGGGAGAATAGTCCCACTACCCTTGCTTCCAAGGCTATAGTTCAAGATCAGTGGGTTCTAGGTTACAGTTAGGTAGAAGCAATAAGTTCTGTTGTGCTGTTGCATGGTAGGATGTGAATAAATAACAGTAATGTACATTTCTAAATGCTTAAGAGGAATTTTTGAAGTTTCCATCACACAGAAATGGTAGATTTAATCTGATTTAAACATTATACAATCTATTCATGTATTTAAACATTAAATGGTACTTCCTTATTACACACACATTTTATACATCATTTAAAATATTTGAATTTTATAATTAAAACCTGAATGGTCATTGTTTCAGAATTAGATTATTAACTCCCAAATAATTTTACACTTATCATCTTGAATATGGTAAAAAAAAAAAAAAATCACCAGAAAGTATTCCTTCCTGTAGGAAATTAAGTACAGAAGGTAAAGAGCAAGTTTAGAATCCTTAGGTTTGTTTTTTACAACTTACAGCCCACTAAGCATTAACCAGGTTCTCAATTGTTCAACTAAGATGTGGTAACTCTGTGTGGGCTGGTGCCTCTTACTAATGGGTGTCTGCATCCACAGTGACACTGCAAGAAGGAACGCCCTGTCTTCAGGACATGAGATTGCACCTTAGCTACACAAAGCAAGAAGAACTGAGCTAGGGCTACACTACAGTTTAGTGGTAGAGCTTTCACCTTTGATGTGTTAAGTCACAAGGTTCAAATCCTAGTACCTTCAGAACAAAACAAAACACAACAAAAACAAATCACAAAAAATACTAGGAGTGACGTTGTCCTAAGTATGTGTATGTACATTTGTTGTGTATGTATCTACCAACAGGAGAAAATATGGGCAAGTAATGTGTCCATGTTTCATAATTAGCTCACTTAATTTTTTTTAAAGTAAATTAATTAAGAATATCATGCAATACACATCTGGTATATAAGTGTTTTGCCTTCATGTCTGTATATCTACCTCATGCATGGCTGGTGACTAAGGAAGACTATTCTGTTTTTATTACATTGTTCTCATCTTTGGGAACCTGGGATCTTTTTAAAATGTCTGAACTGTGGGAAGTTCTGTTCTTAGAGCCAGTCACTGAAATGTCCACTTTCTCTAATAGCCAAGGAGATATGATCAAGGTGGTGAGTGCCGCCTTCTTTCTTGTGGAAGACCACTTTGTGTTTGTGAAAATATAGCCTTTTAACACATTTATTGAGTACCTGACATTTGCTAGGAACAATTTGCTATTCAAGAGAGATGAGGCAAGTGATGGGTAAGTTCCCTGGAAGAAATGATTGATTTCTGGACACCATTCCTATGCATCCCACTTGTTAACATTCTGCAGGTGGAAAGGGGTCTGAAAGGCAGCCTGCTCACTAGTAAAAGTTATTGGGAATTTGCCAGTGAATTTGATATTTATCAGTGTAGAAGATAGGAGAAATCACTTTCAGGGTTCTGTCTAAGTGTATTGTGAAACAGTGTCCAATTTAATAAACTTTCTAGCAAAGTTTACATATTAAATCAGAAACAGACATCATTAGTTTATAATGAAAATGGAAAATGTGAGGAGTTGTGGGAAGGGGGCATTGTTAAACTGAGCAAAAACCCACAGTCAGGCTTCCAGACAATGTCCTAAAAAGGATAGGCCTAGGCATAAAAGAAAATGTTCTGAGTCTACTGTGTACTGCCGTCATCTTACCAAACATCTCCAAACAGACCAGGCCTTGAAAACTTACATTTATTCACTTTCTTCAGTGTACCAATTAGCAGGGCCTTGAGTTTCCTTTCTTCCTATACTTATATTTTTGTGGCTGCTGCATCTCTTCACTACTCTTCTTGTGATAATGTCAGGCCATTTTTGCCTCTCTAAAATCACTTTGAGCATCTATCTCAGTGCTGATTTTTATCCTGACATCCATAAGGAAAGCTCCCACCCACTTCTTCAGAGATGTTTCTTCAGCCAACAGTCTGATTTTTGTTTATATTTTCTAAAGGTAAATTCTCTTAAAAAAAAAAACCAACCTTTATTTAATGTGTTCTTTGACAATTTCATATGTATGAATAGAACATTGCTTTCTCCCCTCATTCTGATCTTCCTATTTCCCCCACACATTCCAGCTCCATAGCGATGTCTTTTCCTTTTGTTTTGAGGTCCACTGAATTTAACCAGACCATTGAGGATAAAGCTGCTCACTGGAACCTAGTGGGTTCATCAGTGGGTGCACAACTGTAGACAATGACTGTCTCTCCTTCAGAATCCATCATTAGCCAGTGAGATAAGGGATAGAGCCTGATCATACTTGGCTTATGCAGTATTATGTAGGTCCTTTGCAGGCAGCCACAGCTGCTGTGAAATCATGACTACATTGGCTGTACCATCCCCAGAAGACAGCTGTTCTAGCTTCCTTTCTATTTCTGTGATAAAGCCCTGACCAAAAACAACTTGAGGAGGAAAGAATTTATTTGGCATACATGTCTTGATCACAGTTGATCATTCTGAGAAGTCAGGGTAAGAACTCAAACAGGAGCAGAAACAGAAAACATGGAGCAAATCTGCCTCCCGCTTTGCTCTTGGGCTCATGTTTAACTACCTTTCCTGTTTGTTCCAGACCCACCTTCCCAGGACTGGGCCTTCCCATGTCAATCAAATCCAGAAAAGGCCACACACAAATGTTTATTGACCACTCTTGATGGAGGCATTTTCTCAATTACATTCTCTCATTCCAAATGACACTAGTGTGAATCAATTGACAAAAATTAACCAGCACAATAGCATTTCCCAGCCCTCCATTACTTCTGTCTTCTGCAGTGATCTCTGAGACTTACAGGAGATGGTATAAATGTCCTGTTTAGAGTTGAGCACTCAACTAACACTTACATCAAATGACCATATGTCTGCATTTGCCACTGTTCATTGCAAAGAGAAGCTTCTCCAATTCGGTCTAGAAGGCATAAATATAAACATGCATATTTAGAAATTAGCTTGATATAATGTCTATTTAGCTAAACAACTCTTGGGGCCTAAGAGCCCCTCAGCCATGAGCTTTTGACTGAATGCCAGACATGAATTCTCCTCTCACGGAATAGGCCTCAAATCCAATCAAAGAGTTGTGAAACTCACAGTTGGTTACACTCATAAGAGTTATGCCCCTATCCTACTGGTGGGAACATCTTGTCTGGCAGGTTGGTATTATAGTTAATAAGGCTCACAACTTTTTAAGACTTTCGATTTCTTTTCTACTCCAGTGGTCTACAGCTTCCCTTACCACTATGAAAGCTGCCAACAGGCATGAAACTTCTAATTTAGTTCCAGCTTGATTTCTTTGCATCTTGAAAAATGAGGTAAGTGGTATCTTCAGCAATAGGATCTTATCAACTAGTTTCCATGGGCCACCAAGAGGAATATCAAGATCTTATATTATTTGGGGTGTTTTTATTTAAAGACAGGGTCTCACTATGTAGCTGTAGATGGCTTCACACTCCTAGTGATCCATCTTTCTCAGCTCTGGATGCTCAGATTACAGGTATGCAACACCATGCCTAGTTCCATATATCCTTTACCCCCATGTACTATGATCAGAATTATAAATACAATTTTGGCTACTGATTATTTTGATATAATTTCTAATCTTACACTAGAAGTCAAACATTTGAGACACATGAAAATAGAATACACCAGTCATATGCTTAAAATGAGAGTTTCCTAACGCCCAAGCCATTGTCAAACTCAACAGGCTAGACAGGATGGTGCATACCTGAAATTATAGCACTTAGGTGGAAATTTTAAAGAAAATCTTGGCTACATGGAGAGTTCCAAGTCATCCATAACTAGATAGCAAGGGTCTGTTTTTTAGGAAAGAAGGTGTTAATTTACAAATTATTCAATCTACACTGGTGACCTGTCTGCATGAGGTGCTGGGGCAATAGTGGCACAAAAATTGTGGGAGTAACCAACCAATATTTGATTGGATTTTAAGGTCACATCATGAGATGGAATGCATGCCTGACACTGGTCAGCTAACCAAGAATCTGAGACTAGATAGGCTATGAATATAGGATAAAACCAAGTAATATCCTTCTACCAAAGGAACACAACAATAAAATGACTCCTAACGACATTCTGCTTACTCTAAGAACAGTGTCATGCTTAGCCATCATTAGAGAAGCTTTCTCTTGCAGTGGATGGGGACTAAGGCAGAGACTCACAGCTGTACAATGTGCAGAGAGTGAGATACTTTGGAACATTCAGTCCTAAATGCAATGTCTTCATCAAATCCCTTATTCCAGAATCAGGAAGTCCTGCAGAAGAGGAGACAGAGGGAGTTTTAGAGCCAGTAGGGATGAAAGACACCAAGGAAACAGTGCCTTCCAAACAATAATAGCAGTACTGACATTCAAATGAACTCACAAAGACATGCAGCATGCACAGGGCCTGCAAAGGTTCAAGCCATATCAGGTGCTGAGAGGGGAATTAGACACTATCCCCCATCTTTGAAGAGAATCTATGTCCAGTTGAAACCACTTTTAGAGGAAAAATTTAGTCTTCTCCAATAGCGTTTCATTGGGTATATAAGCCACACTTAAGGTAGGCCCCAGGAGCAGTAGTGGATGAGCAGCACAAAACAAACTCAATGGTATTTTTGAAGATGTTTTGATTCACAATGCTTTGTTTGCACAATTTTTACCTTACAGGTCTTTTTCTTATATATTACAGTTTCTGATTTTGTTTTTTTTTAAATGGGTTTTGTATGTGTTTCTTGTGCTTTTTCTTTTGTTTATTTTATCCTTGTTTGGTTGGGTTTTTTGTTTTGTTTTGTTATTGCTTTGATTTGCCTAATTGTTTTCTAAAGAGAAAGACAGATTTGAAGAGGGAGGTGGGAGAGTCTGGGAGATGAGGAGAAACCATGATCAAAAAGAATTATATGAGAAAATATTTTCAATAAGTAGTCAAATGTTGTATTAAAATGTAAAAATAAAATTTTAATTCTATATTATTGCTATATTTCTATATAAATATAATTCTATATTTCATTAGCACAGTTATTTCAAAACTGGGCACTAAGATGACAATTAAAAGATGAAAAGTCCATTATTTATTGGGTAAATAACCAATAAAATTTCCTAGAAGCTGGGAGTGGAGAAATGGCTCAATGGATAAGAGCATCTGCTGTTCTTTCCTGAGGACTCAAGTCCGAATTCCAGTTCCCATGCTGGTAGCTCAGCTCACAAGTGCCTATAACTCTAGCTGCATAGGATCCAATGCATTCTTCTGGCCCCTCTTGTTAGTTTTGGGCATGGGGAGACACACACATTCTACCAGATGCCACACAAAAGTTTATTTTAGAGAGTTACTCAGCAGCAGGTATCCAGAGAAGAGCCGGGATGAGGGTGGGGTGGGGGGTGAGGACAGGAAGAGAGGGAGAGGAGAGGAGAGAAGACAGAGGGGGCTGTCATGTGGCATTTCTTTTTAAGAGAAGGGGTGGGCATGGGTGTGCCCTCTGTTGGCAGTGCCATGTTAACTTTACCACATGGCTGCTACATGCCAGAAATTCTTATTTCACCAGTGCCACGTTGGGTCCACCACGTGGCATGCCAGGAATACTTACATTCCACCCTTTTATTTTAATTATAAAAAGAAAGCCAGGTTTATGTGGTGGGGGGCAGAGGAAAATGGATTGAACCAAAACAGGGGAACCAGAATGGTGTTGACAGATCTCAAGGCTACTTCAAGCTATTTTAGGGGCAAAGATGTATACTCTGACGGTAATCTGCTGGACCTTGCAGCTCATTTCCTGCAATCCTGGGAGTTTAAGCCATGGAACGATGAATTTTGATTTTTCTAGAGCTTGGAAAAAACTGAGTTAGTAAGAGAACCTTGGGAAGTGGCACATATTATACTCTGCTAGGTCTGAGGCGGGGATGGGAAGAGGTTAAAATGACTTCCGGTTCTTTTCCTTTGGTCCCAAGGGGAAGGGAAATGATCTGTTTTACCTGTAGTGCCGTTCTCCGGATAGAGGGTTAGTCTGTGAGGGAAGGGAGGGGCAAAGTGAAATACCTTGGAACCTTTTGCTGGTAATTGTTTGGGCTTCAGCTCTGATGGCTGGAACACTCTGAGAAGCAAGCTGGAATGGAAAACTCAGAAACGAGGCATTTTAGAGGAATGTGTCTTGCGACACAAGGATTCTGAATGTCCCACACTTGGGTCTACCTGGGAGACTGGAAGGCTAGAGCTAACAGGTTGATAGACAGCAAGGTGAGCAGGGAGGCTGCTAGAGTGGCTGGCAGAGTCTGGATTCAGGGGAAATGTGACTATAAGGAGAACATATTTATGAGGCATTTAAAAACCTGATGAATTTTATCTGCATGAGTTCTGGCCTGTTTCTAAACTCGCCTTTGCTCTGCAGCCTAATTTTATACCTGAGAAAGTTCTGGCAGAGGAAACAGGGTATAAACTTTTACTACCTCATCTATGGCAGCCACTTCCTGAAGAGGGAGAAAGTGTGACTGGTGGGGTAGAAGTAGCTGTTAGGTTTGGGGTTCCTGGAAAGGAAAAGGTTGGAAGCAGGTGAGTGTTAAGATTTGAAATGTAGAGGTTCCAGAGAGGATCTCGTTGTGTGGCTAGAAACAGATGGGCTAGAACAGAAAGCCAGAAAAGGGGAAGTTTGGAGTTGAGATATGAGAAGAAATAGGGAAACTCTCAAGAACAGAAGGCTGGAAGAGAAGGTTTAGAACTGAGATATGGAAAGACATAGGGAAATTCTTTCCATCTGCCCATATACTTGCAAAAGTTAGCTCCTGTAAAATATAGGGTTGGGTAAGCTGTTAGGTGGCTATTTTGAGTAATCTAAGGGGTACTTAGGCCATTTTGTGTGTGTGTGTGTGTGTGTGTGTGTGTGTGTGTGTGTAAAAACAAATAAGCTTGGTGGTGTCTAGGTAAGGCAAAAGACTAAGTGGCTTGAGAGTTTCAAGCATGCATCCTAGAGGTGAGGATAGAGAAATATTTTTTGCTGGCTTATTCTCTATTATTGAGTCCCAGAGGGGAATTGGGACCCACTAAATCTGGGTTGTCACACAGCCGAGCAGTCCCGAAGGATAGCATAACTACAGTTAAGCAGCCACTCAGCTCTCAGAGTAGCTGCTGGGACAATGTCCAGAATCACACCAACTGTCCCTAGACACTCGTCAGCATCTGAGTGTCAGAGTTAAGCCCAAACCACAAGCCACCCCTAAAAACCCTCTAGCTTTCAGGAGTGGGAGCCAAACCCAACACTAGCCACTAGAGAAAGCTCATCATCTTTAGAGTGGGCATCCAATGTGCTACCAGTAGGAGCTCATCAGCCTTCCATGGTAGGCATCTCAGGGCAGAACTCCCTCCGTGGACAGGGCTCCAATAACAGGGAAGACCAGGAATGAGTGTCAGGTGAGAAGGAACAGCTGGGATCAGTGAAGATCATGGCGGGGCACCCCGCCATGATCATGGCCCTCTGTGAGACTAAGTCTTACCAGAAAGCCAGACTAATCAATAGTCTTTTCTGGGTACAAGAGTTCGCGTTTACACTGACTTTTCAAAAAGGGAAAACTTACCAATTGGAGGCGATGGTGTTTGAACACACTGTAGTGGTGGGACAGATGGAAGGTGGCCTGACAGTGACCCTGGATCAGGTTATCCTAGTTTATGTGCACCTAAGCTCAGGAAGAGAGCCTTCCCGAATTTCGGCACCAAAATGTTAGTTTTGCACATGGGGAGAGACACACACTCCACCAGATGCCACAAGAGGGTTTATTTTATAGAGTTACTGAGTGGCGGGTACCTGGAGAAGAGCTGGAAGAGAAAGACAGAGAGAGAGAGAGAGAGGAAGAAGAGAAGAGAAGAGAAG